>JPKZ01002568.1:266944-379407 GCA_000803305.1 Toxocara canis | reverse complement strand
GTGTGTGCGTGTGTGTGTGTGCGTGTGTGTGTGTGCGTGTGTGTGTGTGCGTGTGTGTGTGTGCGTGTGTGTGTGTGCGTGTGTGTGTGTGCGTGTGTGTGTGTGCGTGTGTGTGTGTGCGTGTGTGTGTGTGCGTGTGTGTGTGTGCGTGTGTGTGTGTGCGTGTGTGTGTGTGCGTGTGTGTGTGTGCGTGTGTGTGTGTGCGTGTGTGTGTGTGCGTGTGTGTGTGTGCGTGTGTGTGTGTGCGTGTGTGTGTGTGCGTGTGTGTGTGTGCGTGTGTGTGTGTGCGTGTGTGTGTGTGCGTGTGTGTGTGTGCGTGTGTGTGTGTGCGTGTGTGTGTGTGCGTGTGTGTGTGTGCGTGTGTGTGTGTGCGTGTGTGTGTGTGCGTGTGTGTGTGTGCGTGTGTGTGTGTGCGTGTGTGTGTGTGCGTGTGTGTGTGTGCGTGTGTGTGTGTGCGTGTGTGTGTGTGCGTGTGTGTGTGTGCGTGTGTGTGTGTGCGTGTGTGTGTGTGCGTGTGTGTGTGTGCGTGTGTGTGTGTGCGTGTGTGTGTGTGCGTGTGTGTGTGTGCGTGTGTGTGTGTGCGTGTGTGTGTGTGCGTGTGTGTGTGTGCGTGTGTGTGTGTGCGTGTGTGTGTGTGCGTGTGTGTGTGTGCGTGTGTGTGTGTGCGTGTGTGTGTGTGCGTGTGTGTGTGTGCGTGTGTGTGTGTGCGTGTGTGTGTGTGCGTGTGTGTGTGTGCGTGTGTGTGTGTGCGTGTGTGTGTGTGCGTGTGTGTGTGTGCGTGTGTGTGTGTGCGTGTGTGTGTGTGCGTGTGTGTGTGTGCGTGTGTGTGTGTGCGTGTGTGTGTGTGCGTGTGTGTGTGTGCGTGTGTGTGTGTGCGTGTGTGTGTGTGCGTGTGTGTGTGTGCGTGTGTGTGTGTGCGTGTGTGTGTGTGCGTGTGTGTGTGTGCGTGTGTGTGTGTGCGTGTGTGTGTGTGCGTGTGTGTGTGTGCGTGTGTGTGTGTGCGTGTGTGTGTGTGCGTGTGTGTGTGTGCGTGTGTGTGTGTGCGTGTGCGTGTGTGTGTGCGTATGTGTGTGTGTGTTTGCGTGTGTGTGTGTGTGTGTGTGTGAATGGTGAAAAGCAATGCATTTTTTGCCCTCGAGGAGGAAGTTTTAAAGTGATCTTCCATTTGTGCCGCTTGCATTCGAACGCTGTTTCTCTCCTGCCTAAAGACCAACCGTAGGTCGTTGCTGACTGCTTTCGAGAATACTCTCCTCAGAGACAGGGAGAGAGAGCTCTTTTGAAGAAGGCAACTTCAAAAACGGCGTACCAAGTGTAACAAATAATACTTTGTTAGAAGGTCATCTTCGTTTAGTATGAGAGGCGCAATTCCACAGCCAACACTATTGAAACGTTTTAAGCCAACGTTTGCAAACAGTTGAACAATTTTCTTTGTGCCAAAATTCTCAACGAAAAGCATAAAACATCGCAAATGCTAAAAATGATATGCAGTAATAAAGAAATAAAAACGATAAACGTTAGTTAACCAAATTCACGACCCTTCTGGTACATAAGCGCAGATCAAAACTGATGAAAGGTGATTCACTTGGAATAGTTTCACTGTGCACTCAACATTTATCAGAGTAACATTTATGATGTGAGTGTAGCTTAAGGACAATCTCTGTGGCGTAAGGACAATCTCAATATGGTTGCTAAAAGTACTGCTATAGCTGACACAGTTGAGTGCGCAGCCCGACGTCGACCAATTAGGTTAGGTTAACTTTATTGTGCTAAGACGGCGTTCACTTTATTCATAACTAGCAGGTGTCACCCCAGTTTAGCGAACAAACACTGCAATTTGTGTTCGTGCATACTTATGCGATGAGCTCGGCGATTAGCTATGCTGAACTCAGTAAACTGGAACTAACTAATGCGCTTCTCTTAATCAGCAAATTTTCCAAAAAAAAAAGAAAAAAAACAAATGTGTTGGTCGCGTTTCTCCATAACCGTCACATAAACTAAGGAAAATATTAGAGCTGAAGGTGTATAACACGCTCGCGCATAGCGTAATACAAGACTAGTTAGTTCACTTTAAAAACTGATTCTTTTTGTTGCACTTTTCAATCTTTATTTCCAAACCGAAGGTAACAAAAGTTCATAACTTTGTTGCATCAGTGAAAATAAAATAACGTGTTAAGAAAGAAAAGTTCGGCCACTTTCTAACTATGGGTGGGAGCTGCAGTTAGTATATGGCCAAGGATTCTTTTTAAAGTAACCGACAAACGACGTAGCATGAGGTGCCAAACAACATAATAAACGTGCTGCTCTGGAGCAGATGCGTGGTCAGACCCAAAATTTTAGGGAGTCGGGCCTGCCGCTTCTCACGTGGTGTGGAGGACTGAAAAAACTGAAAACTCAGAGAAACTTTGCAGCAAAAATTACAAAGCGGCTGGTGGACGAAGGACAGATGCGGGGAAGGAAGGAAGCAAAGGACTAGAACCCCAGCATGGAAGTTTTGCGAATACGCTTCTTCTCTCCGCTCCCCATCTCCCCATTAAACTACATTCAAGCTTTGCAATGGAAGACTTAACTTATACCTTCGTTTCGGGTGATGGTCTCATCCACGGTCGTACAAAGAGGATCTTGACATAAATAAACTTTGGGAAAATACCAAACTGACACGTCACTAGAGATGTCGATTAGTACGGCAAAAATTATGGCATCTTTATTACGTTGTGAAAACTCCCCTAAGCTCATGAAATCTTCAAATTATGGGTGACATTTTTATGTACATGAAAGGAACCCACTCCCTTCTCTCCCTAAAGCAAGGAAAGAGCACTTCACCAATCGGGATGATTGCTAACTGCAATAAAAAAGCAGAGAAGGTAACGAAGGAAGCACTTTCGGGGGATTCGATCAAACGTCAGATTATTTCGATGTGAGGCCACAAAAATGAGAAAAGCTCACTGCTTTCATTTTTAAGGCAATATCGGCGATATTCTGTATATGCGCGTTGCCATTCTCTTTTGGTACACCGGATACAATCATATACGCATCGCTAATTGTTTCAACCTGAAGTTCAATTTAAACGAACACGGTAAAACTGAAACCTCATGACGTAAAGCTGTATGTCATGTCCATTCCGAGTAGGACGGTGATTTCATTTAAAAGCATCATTTTTCCTCAAAAATTTTAGGAGATACCATATTCGTCCATAACTATATACAGGATCAAAGCAGTAGGTTATCCTTGCTCCTTCCCACGCTTTCGCCCACCAAAAAACACGATGCATACAAAGGAAGCTCGGGGTGAAGGTTCTACTCTCGAATAGTTGCGAAGAGTGGACGGGCATTCACTTTACCGGTCGTCTATAGAAGTAAACTTTTCTGATACAAGAGGTGCTACAAAAGAGCCAGTGCTGCACTTCTGCTTTCAAAGTGAAGGATTTCACACACAAACACATCACACACAATACACCACAGACGACACACGACACACCACGCCACACACACATATGCACACACACGAACACACATACACATAAAACACACATATACACAAACACACACATATACATACACATACACTTGCACATATACACACATAGACATATATACACATGCAGAAAACACACACACATATATACACACATGCACACATACATTCACACACATACAAACAAACATAGACACACACACGCACACACACACACACACGCGGATACACACATGCATGTCCATTCCGAGTAGGACGGTGATTTCATTTAAAAGCATCATTTTTCCTCAAAAATTTTAGGAGATACCATATTCGTCCATAACTATATACAGGATCAAAGCAGTAGGTTATCCTTGCTCCTTCCCACGCTTTCGCCCACCAAAAAACACGATGCATACAAAGGAAGCTCGGGGTGAAGGTTCTACTCTCGAATAGTTGCGAAGAGTGGACGGGCATTCACTTTACCGGTCGTCTATAGAAGTAAACTTTTCTGATACAAGAGGTGCTACAAAAGAGCCAGTGCTGCACTTCTGCTTTCAAAGTGAAGGATTTCACACACAAACACATCACACACAATACACCACAGACGACACACGACACACCACGCCACACACACATATGCACACACACGAACACACATACACATAAAACACACATATACACAAACACACACATATACATACACATACACTTGCACATATACACACATAGACATATATACACATGCAGAAAACACACACACATATATACACACATGCACACATACATTCACACACATACAAACAAACATAGACACACACACGCACACACACACACACGCGGATACACACATGCACATACATGCACAAAAAATATACATACGCACACACATGCACGCTCACACACACATACACACAGTTACACAGACGCATATGGACACACACACACACCACACACACACATACACATACACACATACATACGCACGCACCCACGCACACAGACGCGCACGGACACACGCAGACACCGAACGCACACACAGACACCCAGACACACACAGGCACATAGGCACAGACGCACGCAGGCACACACGGACAAACGTACACACAGACACACGGACAGACACACACAGACCACACACAGCCACAAAAACACAGATACACACACGGGCACGCACCGACAAAAACAGGCACACACAGACACACACACACACGCAAATGGAACACGGACGCCCACACATAGACAAAGCGCACATGGACACGCCGCACACGGCGCACATAGGAACCCACAGACGGTCGCATACAAAAACGGACACACACACATATGCAAGGAATGCACACAAAGCGCGTATACACGTTGTGCGAATGCATACAACGCATCCGCGCACACGAAAACACAGACAAAACACAGACAGCGTACACGCTCGTGCATCATCGAACAAACAAGCAAAATTTGAGGAAGTGATGAATAGAGAGCCGAATGTCAGTTTGGCGTAGTGAATCGGTGCGATGTAGTTTAAGAGAGCAAATAATGCAACCTTATAAGCGTCGTGTTTCGCAATAATGGCGTCAAAGCCCGCAAAAAGGTCGTTGAGGAACTGAATGACTTGAACTGGCGTCGCCGTGGCAGAGATTTTAGCGAAACCAGGAATATCTGAGAATAGCACTGTAGCACATGCGTAAAGCTGAGGATGAACGGGCTTGCCAAGTTTCAGGTCTTCCGCTACCGATCTCCAAAAAAAGCGAGTTTATAAAGAGGTCCCAACACAGCCTTACTGAAGACGTAACCATTTCATTTGTAAGAACTACAACCGAGAAATACGGGAAGCAGCTGCGGCTCGATCCACCGCCCTTTACTGCCATACCATGCGCCATCCGTCGCGCTATTCCCAAAGACTTTTAGTGCCTCTTTCAACGTTTTTGTACCATAACGCATCAGTTGCAAAATCCGTCAAGACGTCCAAAGTATGCCGCAAAAATGCAAAACGCTCGCATGAGTGGCGACATTGGAAGCCGGAACAGGGAATGTTTTTGTGTCCATTTATGCAACAGTAGTTTGCTGTCGAAAACACAGGTATTACCCTCTCTAGATGGGTGCGCCAATCTACGGTTTTTTGAATTTTCTGTGCGCTTTTTTAACTCCTAATATCGACATTTTGTTAGCATAAATTGCGAGAAAGCTGGCGCATAGTGAAAATTCCAAAATGAACCGTGTGCTCGAACATGGACACATTACGCAGTGCACAAATATGGCACAACCATGAACGGAGGGGTGATCGAAATAATAAATGGGAAGACTTTTAAAAGTAAAGCTTCACCGTTACTAAATACCTACCTCTGCAATGGAATTTACAGATACAATCGCGAATACTAAATCATTTTCAAAAGCGAATTTAACATACTTAGGAAGCATGTTATTTAGAAGGCGGTCGGCCTGCCGCTGTGCTTCTTCCAGCAAATTTGTCCTTTCACGCACTTGTGTCTCAAGATTTTGGGTATACTGAAAGTGAAGCTACAATAATTGACAAGGATTTAAAAGACAGAAAGATAAGCTGCGTTGTTAGAATGTTGCCTATCTCAGTGAACTTGATGAGTGCCAACGGAATTGGTTATCTTTAAATCAGACTAAAGTGTTATCAATGGACCAGTCCCATTTCACTAAAAGGTTGTATATACTAACTAGCGGTGCACTTTCAAAACATGAACTCGTCTTTTAATTGGTCGATCTGCAGCAAGCTTTCTGGGTTCAAAAACGACTGACCATCAAGAAGCTGGATCTCTTTCTTGCAAGAAATTCAACTGTCTAACCTAATCTATCGAAGAGTATTGTTCTCTAAAGAAAAAAAACTTCCAAATATCTCAATGGGCCATATCTGGACTTATCAAACAAGTAAAGCTCGTTCTTCATGAATTCATTAAGAAATCAAATCTCTTTACGACGAGTAACACCCTTTTGAAAGATTTATATGATATCAGTGACACATGTATCCTCAAAAAGGAATGAGTCGATCGTCCGACTCACTTGTTTCTTCGTCAACTGCTTTCGAGCTCTTAAACAAGTTATTTTTGGCATGTAACGCAAAATAAATATACACAGAAGGTAGTTCTGTCCTATTTTGCGGCAGCATTCGGTGTTCAGTCGCTGACATTTTTACTAATATTTCTCTTTTTCATGTTTCACATTCACTTTCGTGCCAAATACAAAAAAAAATTACTAAATGGCATCAGTGGCAGATAAAGAGTCATGACAGATAAATCTGGAATGGAGCTAAGTTCGAGCTAACCTCCTCCATCATTTTCATCATTTGGTCGACAAGTGAACCACTCGTACCGCTGAAATGAATTCAAATAATGACCCCGAACATCAAGCCTTGCCGTTCTGAATTGTTAACTAAGGGAACATTCAGCAGAATGAGACACTGCGCTTTCCGTGATTGCAGATCAGCGCTCTTATATTTGTGTCAGATTTCCTCTAATCGGGAATACAGTCGAACAAACGGAATAAGAAATATAAAATCCACCCTGGAGCAGTTGTTCTTGCAACCTCTTCCTTTGTTTTTGCCAGTCAATGCATGGAAATAACAGATAAGTGTTTAGAATAAAATGCGTCCTTTCTACGGTCAGCGGATTTATGAATCAATGTTTCGCTACTGCTGAGAAGGCGCAAAATCTAATTATTGCATCGTGAATATAAACTTTTTAAGATCTCTCTCTTGCATACAATAAGAGTTTAAGGTGTACCTCGACTTCAAATTGGAAAACACTATAGATTTGATCTTCTTGATATTTGGACGCATTTCAGCACTCTCCAGCCAGCAAGCTTCTATTCCTGAGATGAGCTGCATATTATAGGCACCGTCTCCAGGAAACGTCGGACGGATCACCGCCTCATCATCCGAAGCGTTCGCTATTTTCTCGAGCAGCTCTCAAATTAAAACCACTCCTTCTCAAACACCAGAAAGTAATGAGACCGCTATGAAAAAAAGAAATGCAGTCAATGAAAAATGGCCAATGAAACTGCTCAGTACAGCAACAGTTTGAAACAATTCCTTACCAGCTTGGTCTTTTTAAATCGGTCGCTAACGCACGACAGAATTAGAATGAAGATGCCATGGGAGATGCCATGATGTGAACTCACAATATTGACTGAAACCGCACAGCGAACAGTGGCGTCATCGTACCAAAACTACCGTGCTTTTCGCAATACACATGTATTTGTACGAGGTACAGTACAATAACGTACCGAATTTAAATCCACGACTACAGTATAAGCACACCACAGCCCGATTTCCGGGGCTGGCACAAGTACAGTATCATATTAATTCTTTGGAAAAAAGTAGAAGTGTATCGTACCACTTTTCCGCAGTGCACGTACGTAAAATATGCTTCATTTTTTTTAAAACTCAAACAAATGAACTCAAAACTCAAAGTAAATAATCTTTTCTAGTTCAAAGTCTGAGAGTACGTTCCAACACGTTTTTCCTACTGGCTGCTGGAATGGACAAAGTGTTTGTTTGAATATGCGGAGCTGAACTTTCCATTTTAGATATTCAAAGATTTCAGCAGAAGTGAAGGATTGATTTAGGTTCCCAGCTTGACTTGTACAATTGTTCCACTTATAGTTAAAGCGCTTGTTTTCTTATTCCTGTTTTTAATTAATATTCCATCCTCCTTAATAGTAGCAAATAAGTTCTTTGCAGGACAGCTTTTAGAGGGGAATTTCTAGAAAATTCTACCTTTCACTACTGCAGATGTATGACGAACGAACGAACAGAAATCAGAGCCTATCGCGCCCAGTATGGCAGTTTCCCGAAGTATTTCAGGAATGCTACAATTGTTCGCGCTGTCACGTGCTTTAACTCTTAGGTACTAACATGAAAATTGCCGTCAAACACAAGAAAGTGGGATATGAAGCTCAGTAGCAGAGCTCATGAAAGCAGTCAGCCGTCGGAAACGCCCGATAAAGAGAAATGTGCCACCAACGACGCTTGAAGGGTCTTGTGGAAGACTGGGTAAGGGAGCTCAGGACTGCGCAGAAAAGAATCGCTGCACAAAGGTTCTCGAAAAGCCGTAAGCGCTACCGAATATGTCTCTTAAATTTCTTCCTCAGCCATGAGTAAGAGATCAATGAGAGTATTGAGACAATGGTGAAAGAGATGACTGGGGCGTCAGTCACTGTTAACACTTGCAACTGAAGGTGTAGCAAGACTCGTTTACTGCGATAACGATTAGGTTGGGCACGGGTGTCTCCAAATTCCATTCATCATGGATTTGAAGAAATTAAATGAACGTTCATGATAAGCACATAGTTAAACGATCCTATTTGAAGATTTTGAGCAACGCCGGCATCGAGGAATCGGACAGAGTAGAGCTGACTCAGGCGCCAATGGCAGTTTTAAAAACGATCACGAGTTACTGCGCGCTGAAAAAGAAAACGCAGACTGCGAAGTCGCACTAGGGAACAGCTCAGGTGAAGAAGATGACGGTGAATCTGCGAACTCAAATTATGAAACATTTAAGATCGATGACAGCGAAATCGATGATTTCGAAAACACAGAATTCGGGGCTGTTTTCTGAGAAGACAGGCGCACGGCTCATATGCTGCAACTGGCGCCTGCCAGACTGTCTGGCACCGATGCTGCGCAGAAGTCGTATGGAATGTCATACGAGGGTCATATGACACTGATGGTCATACGCAATGGAGAGGGTCATATGGAAGGCCAGGAAAACATAGCTAAAGGCGGAACGACTATTGTGCAAAGCTTGGCCTGATTTTAACAACGTCCGGCACTACTTGTTGGAATTCTTTGTTGCGCCATGCAGCGCTACCTTCGCGATAAGGAAGGCGTTGCTGAAATACTTTTTGAAGAAAGATGTGTTTCTTGATCAAATGTTAGGAATCGGTTTCATTTTTGTCCATATTTTCTGGCTTTATTGTGTGGCATAGATAGTGATAGGTGCCCTGGAGGCCAAGCCCAGAAAAACTTTGTCTCGAATGTTGTTAGTAATGCTTACACAACTCATACATATGTTTTACCTTCACAGTAGAAAACGACTGCGTTTGTCCGATAACAATCTGTTGTGCCTACGATGTGCGGCAACCGGTTATTCATATTGTATAAACCTGTGAGTGAGTAGCACGAGGATTTAGGGTTCCAGTGCTCATCGCGTGAACTGTTACTTCTCGCAAACTTTTTATTTCTTTCTTACTGATGTTGCTAATGTCTGGCCTGCTCCTGGAATGATTTGTCAGGCTGTTCGCATAGAACCTACATCGCCTGCCTGCCACTTCCTTCGAGAGAAGCAGCAGAAACAGGAAAAGCCGAGGGAAGATTTGAACGCTTTCGCAGCAGGCACTCGCTTATATAGTGCCATCAAAAATCAAAAAGGGTGAAAGCATTTCCGTACACAAAACTTCAACTGCTAAAGAAACATTAGGGAGCCCCCTCTCCTCCTCTCCCTTTAAAGAAGATAAGTGATTCTCGTATACGCGTTTGCTTAGGAGGCTGATGTATTTGCTGTTTCAAAATAGATTAGAGTGTGCAGTGTATTTTCGGTTGCTTTGTTTCTAATTGCACTTTCTTGGTGTGCGATGCATTTCCCAACTGTTTTGATTCATCTCTGTATGATAAATTGCTGAAGTGCATTCTTTTAAAGCTCATAAGAAACCGAAACTTTCGACTGTTTCTGATCTCCACCTTCGACATACTGCCATCTCTGTATACTCTTCTATGTTGCTTTTGAAAGCAAGCATTTTTCCAACTGCGAATCGTCTGCATGCAGAAATGCGATAGTGGTTGCCTACTTAACCTTTTGGAATATATGGGAGGGTCGCAGAAACCTTAACAACTGTGAAATATGTTTGAATGAACTGTCTTAGCAATCGCATCGCGCTAGCACTTGCGTTCACTGCGTTCCTGGTGAAGAAAACGATTTATTTCGGAGCTTTTTTTTTCTGTGGATTGATTTTGTCGTTTCAGTAATGGTCGAATTTCCCTGCTGAACGCCTCGGACATCTTTGCCATTGCATGGAATAATAAATTAATCTCTGTCGTCCGGTTCATGCGCATCGAGAAAAACCCAAGGTAAGAAAGACACAATACGAGCAATGTACTTTTTGAGCTAAAATACTTGGTACAGTACACACCAAAACTGAATCTGCCAGTACGGTAAAAGTACAGCACACTCAGCGTTTAGAAAAGTTGTATAAGTGTAGTATTACAAGAGGGGGGGGGGGGGGGGGGGGGGGAACTACAACTACGTTATTACACCAACAATTTTGGTGCGATATCACCACTGATGGCGAATGCCCGAAGACCAAACTGCTATCGTCGTTGGTGCCCTTTCGCAGAACCTTCGCGCTCGTTTCCCCAAAATTTTTCACCTCTCATTGCAAACTCGTACGCCGAGTTGCATTCAACGCATAATACATTTTGCGACTTTCCGCACCGCTGACATGAGCCAGATTTCAGACGAGGGAATGAACATGAGGGCAGTTATTCTCCTCATGTTTCTCTCCCATCTAATTGCTCTCCGTGTGTCATAATTCATCCAGAAATTCATGAACCATTTTCAAATTTTGTTGTGGGGCCTTTATGATGCCACAAATTATGACTGGCAAATTTAAGCATGTTAGCTCTTCTGGTTCATCAAACGGAACTACCAGACAGAGAAATATATACATAGCATACATGCCTATGCACATACAACGGGCCCATTATGCTGTTTCTCGACCGCAAAAGAGGCATAAATATGAGCAAACTCCATGAACATCCACTGCATCTTCGGCCGCAAATGTCAGCCGACAGCGTTTATCGTAAACTGCTCAAATAAACTGATGCTAAAAATCCTGCCTACCATCTCGGAAAGTCATGGGGTAATTATGGTGAAATTTTCGATATAAAGATGGAAAATAATTGTAATTTTGGGGCTTCGTTTCAAAAATGTTACCTGAAGAAGCCGCATGCTATGGTCAGGAAGAACGTACTTGCTTTGTTCATGGTCCTTTCATGGAATGGTTCTACTCGATAGAGGATCTGATACAGCACCATGCCAAGGCTGTAAATATCTGCTGGTTGTGTTCCCGGAGGTATGAATTTCGTTGCCAGGATTTCTCGAATCACTTCCGGTGCCAACTGTAGGTGCTCTGAATGACAGAAGTTATTGCCATTTTTGCTCAGAAAATGCTAGAACGCTTAATGACACAGTAACTTTTCTACAGGATAAATATAAGCTACGCTTGACGATCAGAAGTTCAGGAAAGTGTTCACTTGAATGTGCAAAAGGTTATCTGATTACATTAGCACATTTCATGAGGGCTCAATTTCGTTCTATGGATTAATTTTAGCAGTAGTGACTACTTCTCCGCTTACTCTAACGAAAATTTATTCCATTCAAAAATTCAAACCTGACGAGTTTAGCATACATTTGGTCTGCAGACTGAGTCACGGACTGTATCTGCTAAATTTCGTCATAAGTTTTCTAGTCGATGCTTTGAAACTATGGGTGAGGCAGACATATCTGCATATGCGCGCACACGACGGTGTGCTACATCTAAGAGTACAGAAGCGCACGAAAAAAGACTGTAAATGGTTGCAGGCAGCATAAAGTGGCAATCTGAAAAATATGAGCTGTCTAGTTATCATAAACTTGTTAGCAATATGAATCAGTTCCCTGTGCACATCTTTACTGGAATGCTACACGCAGGCATTCATCCGCAGCCATTTTCTTGTGAGGACCTAGACTATCCTTTCGGTACAGTACGAGCGTACAATGACAACTGTGTGTACTACTGTGGCAAGGAGTAGGAAGAAAAAAATCTTACTTCCGTATAACGGTATATTTTTAGTCCCAAAATAACACCGGGGGAGAGGTGTGAGCGGAGTACTGGAGTAGTACGAAAATGAACAGGAAATTTCCCCTTGCGAAGGGAATAGAACGAATGCGCAGTAATGTAAGGGGTATCGCAATTCAAAACCTACTTGAAATCTTTCGTCTATTTCTGCACTAAATATTTTTCATATTGCCTCCTGCTCACTTTTCACGCTTGCCGTACTCTCTAAACACACACTCATTTATCCCTTGCATCACTTCAGGACCGGAAATTGGCAGCATATGTATTGCAGGTAATTTGCGCACCAAAGAGTTACTTCGGTGCTGTTAGTAGTAAAGAGTGGTAAATATGAGGCCGTACTTTGCATTGTTTAGGGTTATAACAGAAATGCGCCTCATAAAATGTAGCTCTGATTAATATAAACATCAGTCTGGCGGCATGTTTCCGGATAAAGATTTTAGGAGTTGCGCAAACTTTCGTAACGCTCTGTCAGTTGGAAAGATATTCGTAGTAAGGCATGGGACGTAAAAGCGCGACTGCTATAAGGAACCTTTGATGCATTCCGTTCTCAGCTCGACTGTGTCCTTCTTCGTTTCCTTATCTTCCTTCTTCTCCTCTTTCTTTAATTTCTCCTTCTCTCTATCGTTTTCTTTTTCTTTTTCTTCCAAAACCTCACTCATATGCTTGATTTCGTTGTGGCGAAGCTTATCAGCAATGATCGCCTGAAAGTAAAAGTATAAAAAAAGGCACTGCTCGAAAGTTTTGATTTGATAGGTTCGCAGGCAAAATAATATTAACCAAGCAGCCATCATTGAATTTTGCACGTCCATATTTCAAAGACTTCAAATCCCACAGGTCGTTTGTTCCTGGGGGCTTTTGCTACAGTTTTCGATGCGTCACCAATCTTTAAGAACAGACACCTTCTTAAAGGAAGATTATCTAGAATTAGGTTTTTAGTGCAATTAACTAAATCTCGCGGGTCACTTTTTCGATAAAAGAGAAGCAGACGATATGGCAAGGACAATAATGTTGATTCGATTGCGCTTATTCAAATAAATTATTTTATTTCAATAATGTAAGCTTATTCTAAACTGAGCTAAACCGAGTATGGAGAGAAAATAAACGAACAAGGATATAAGCATGAGGAAAGCGAAAATTAGCTAACGATTCTATAACGTTGGTGTCAATTCTCGCGACCATCACCTCCACGGTTTCGATTTTACAATTTATGAACTCTGCAGCGCATTTGTAATACGTTCCACCACGTTGTGACATAGTGGACAATGAATATACGGAACGCAACTAACTTCAGTGCCAAAATTTGAGAGTCGAATAGTCCAATTTGAGTCAACCAAACAGTTCTGTAGACACAGATAGCCATGCACCAAAACATTTGATGCGTGAAGATAAGCCAAACCCTACAGAACAAATCGATATCATCAATCTGATCTACTTATGAAAAATTGAGGAAAAATACAGGATTTGAAGAATTTCTTATCCTTTTTACTTACTGTGTTTATTGTCTTTAACATCAATGACGTCCTCCTTTAGACGCAAAAAGATCTCGTCTGACGGAACTCGACAAGGTTGTTTCATCGCTTCAGACCACAGTAAAGCACTAACTAGAAAAGTGGCAATGAACTACACAGATCATTAATAGCGACTTCGTGACCACGTACAGTGATATTATCCTAGCCCTCATTGCGGACAGGGAAGAAAACATCAGGAGTACTCTACATAACAAACCAAGAAACATTCAACTTTACCAAAACTGAAAGAGATCAACCAAACGAGAACGTACACTTTGCAGCTAACCTTGACGACGTCTTTGGCAAACGATATTTGGAAATTGCGACCCAGCTTCAATTCATCGTTGAAAAGAATGTCCTGCAAATGTGTCATCTTAGAGGCGAATGAAAATCACTCCACCCTAAACAAAAAATTCGGTCCATTTCGACCCTTAACCAAAAATCTTTTGTAAGCTGCCAAATGTATGCCACATATAGCCAGCACAGAACATGCTTCAGTTATCAGCAATTTCTTAAAACCCAGCATTTCATCGACATCAATAACTTCATTTAATTCTAAACTTCAACGATCAGAAAGATTTATTGTTTTAAGTTAGGGGGCCACCAACTCCTGGACTATCTGATATGTTGCATAAGAAAAGAATAGTTAAAATATTAAGGTGCAACTGGAATACCTTAAGGCAAAACCAGAAGTTGAAAAAATCCTTTATTACAAATCCAGAAACGTCGATGAGCTACGTGGTCGTTCACATTGCTTCCTGTGTACCGTCATCGCTCGTCTAATGAGGAACAAAAATTGCAGCAAGCATATAAAGTAATCATTCGTAATTCCACTAGTCTGAACAAATAGAACTGGAAATAACATGATTTGATCTGATCGCGATCTTACGTCAAACTGTCTGATAACTGATAATCGTTAGATGTAACTGAATATTAGATCATAAACTGAAATGCTCGCCGGTGAAGCATCCATTTTGGTATGAAAATAACGAAAAGAAAAGGAAACTGAACCTCAAGGCTTCCCCGCTGACAAAATATCCATAGGACAATGAACTCGTTCTGCTGGTTAAAAGAAATTCCGAAGAATTTGTTAAGATTTTCGTTCTCCAGTAGTTTCATCTAAAAGGAAAACTATTTGTTTGCACTGCAGACTTGTTTAAATGCTCATATACATGTGAATATGTTATCGAGAGAGGGATGACCACCATTTCTTTCATATGATTACTTTCATAAGCAAGACCGAGGCATAAACTGCAGATCACTTGCTTTCGATACGCCTTCTTCTCCATACACGACCAACCGCGCCGTTCAGGCCAAAAAACAAGATTTGATGACTACAATGAAGCTTTGGAGGATTTGTGGCGCATGAATAATTATAAGGCGGAAAAGGCCTAGCAACGTGCTGAGTGAATTCCAGAATGAAAAAGAGGCGAAATTTTTAAAACTAGCGCGAAAATCTAAAAAAAGTGGTTCCTAACAATCACAACATAGAAATGTTTTTAACTCTGCGAACGAATCGCTCGACATGACCTTTTCATATTGCGCGTCGAAAACAACTCTTTGAGTAGGGATGGATCAGAAATGTGCGTAGCCATGCATTCTTCATTTGTTTTATTTTTTCTTTTAGATCGCTTTAACCAAAATTGACGGAAGCTCACAGCCGTCTTGAATTCATCTGAAAAATCAAATATCGTCTGAAATATTGATGCTTTCGATTCATTTAATTAAGTGTTGCTTACGAGATGCAGACATTTTACCGCACTATTTTTATGAGTGATAAATAACACTTTCTGAGTCGAATTATTTTTGAAAGGGGTTTAGTTATGTTCGTAACCACATTGTGTTCCTTCTAATTAATTTTACACCTACAGCACACCATTCAACGGATGAAGGTGTTGCATTGTTTGTAGGGAGCGCACAGCATCCGATGCCTATCGTGTATTTTGTTTGCTATCGACAATTTGAGATCGAAATCAGTCAAGAGTTGTTCAGGAAATAAATTCATCAACCTCTTTGAGAAGTTTCAGTTCACTTTTGACGAACGCCAAATTCCTATTTTGCGCATATATTCTAGCGGCAAGTCGAACTCCATTACAAACGGCCTGTTGCACGCCAAAGGACGAAATGATGGCATTAGGTGATGGTTCGCTTTCCGCAAACGAGCCGCTCGTACTCGTATATCGAGAGAGATCAGACTTCTGAATGCATAATGGTTTACTGTATGCGAGAAACTATCCCTACTTCATTCCAAGCCATTCGTCGAAATCGTGCTATAAGCAAACGCTTATTAATTCCTTCAAATATACCAAACCTCTTAAAAATCACTGTATTTAAAAACCACTGTTCTCCCGCTTACCAATCGCAGATAGCCACCAATCTCACTTCCGTTTGTCGTGGCTTAATGTCGAAAATTACACCGGGAAACCACTTTTAATTAAGCTGTTTTGGAAAAGGTAGGACTGCAGCGCAACAAGAAATGTTTGGAAACAGAACTGCTTGGTTTTCTGCTCGCTTCGACGGTAGTTAGGCCTGGTTAATAAGCTGAAATGGTCGCTTACCGAGCCACCAGTCACCAAGCGAATATCGTCACGAGGAATCCGCCACGTCATATCGTACAGTCTGCGCTCCATTCTTAAAACAAAAAACAGTAATATAAAGCTAAATATATACACAACAAACGAAAGCAATATCACCCTGTGCAATTCTTTCACGACACCCTCATCTTCTTCTATGGGAAGAGACCGTGCTTTAGAAAGGATGGCACATATATTAGGTAAAAATATTGGTAACACTTCATTTAAGTTCACACAAAGACTAACGCTTTCGAATAAACGTAATATCCAACAGGCAGCGAAATTCCAACGAAGGTCATGAAACCAACTATAAAGTACAATGTTGTATAATCACAAAGGCTTTTATCAAAGCCACACGCTGGAACATCCGGAGGCAATAGGCCATTTTCTGAGCTCCAGTAGTTCTGCACCACTTCATGTGCCACCTGAAATGACACTTCTCTTCTGCAGCGTCACGCTTATAGATTCTTTCTTTCGAGCTCAGATTCTAAGGTAAACATTAACTGATTCGATTTAAAATTATTTTTCATCAGAGTCCTTTCAGGAATCGCATGCAATACCAACCATAATTTTTTAGTTTTCAGTGAACGCATCGTTTTAAAGGCAGTCGCCATCACTATCTTCCCGATTAGCACTGTTGACTGCAAGCATATCAAGGATGACCTCAATTTTTATAATATATCGTAACAGGAAGACACTGCGAAGTCAAAACTGAACAGCAGTAAAATGGGGTCGAAAATTTTTAGTCAAAAGGCTCACTTACTCGCAGAACTTCAGAAAGTAAGATTTCTTTTGCTTTCTGCTCGACGAGATCTGCATCAAGACCAGAACACCGTTCGTTACAAGTTTCTTTAGCGAGATTTTGCAGCCAAATTACCAGTACAACCTCCTCATGGTGAGGATGGCGTTCAAAGCCATGGTAGCACATGTGAGCAAAACAAATTGAGAAGCAGAGGATTCGTTAGAAACGAATTTTGATAAGGAAACTGCCCAACCGCTCATAGGTTTTGCAATTTTGAATTTCAGCGCTAGTGCTGGTAAACCTTTTCCAAATTCACTCAATAATTTCCGAAAATAGGTAGATCAGCACGTGTCTGTTCTTTTTCTGGCATGAGAAAAGAAAAAGGGCTTAGAAAGGTGGGAAATTTATTGGCATTAGGAGGAAAAGCACAAGATAAGATATTCACGAAGTGAAACCAAGTACCCTAGGAAATCGGAAACGCAAAGCATGCGCCACATACAAAATGCATTCTCAAATGCTTCGCGATCTTTCAAAATTCGTTATGTTTCTTCGCATTTCAGCGCTACTTACGTATGATATGGACGTTTTGAGTTTGCTTAACCTAAGCATTTGTGAGCAAACAGGACTTACATGCTCACTGGAACAGTCTGTCTCCTCCTGACAGTTGGTTCCCAACTTAGCCTCAAGCTCAACAACAATTTTTTTCGTTCCATTGCTGACATAGTATGTGGCATAGCTTGGCACACGTAACGCCTTACTGTTGATTAACACCTGCCCAGTCATTCCTGCAACAGATTGTCTTTCGTTTGCAGTTTTGAAGTGCAAGCTAACAGCTCATTTAGAAACTCGCGCATACAATGCATATAACCAATTAAAGGTAACATTTTGTTGGAACATGCGGACCAGTACATACTCGTTTGGGATGAAGCACATGCACACTTCAAAACTTTCCGGATTCATTCGTAGCTATATCTCATGAATCCCTCGAATGAGATTCACAAAGATGACCATGGTTCATGGTTCTAAAGCGATGCATTCTTAAGAAAACTGCATTGCAAAGGTAAACTTTTACAGTACTACCTATAAACTGACGATCAGTCATCTTCGTCCAAATCTTCTTGCCGTCAAGATAAAAATTATCGCGCCCGGTCTCCTCGTAAGCATCACGAAGTGCAAGTCCATAGAGAAAAAGAGCATCATAGAGCGACATGTATACTAGCGATGAATACTGCAACACAACTAACGTTATGCTGGCATAAAGACGAACTTGTCGAAAGATAATGGAAGTTCCGGTAATAATAAGGAAATCCATACTTATCGCACCTTTTCAAACTAACTGTCGAAAGAAGGTCAATGCGAAAGCGCAAAAGCACAGAAGCACGGAGGGGAGGGGAAGGGGGAGAGGGGAGGGAGAAGGCAAAGCTCTTACTACAACGAACGTTCCGGTTTGAATTTAGTCCTTTTACTTCGACGACTTGAGGCTCCATTTTGCTTTGATATGATTACATTGCAAATTTTATTCTTTTTCGCATTCTTAATATACGGAGCCCACATCCGTCAGTAGCAACCTTCATATGAACATCCAAAAACAAATATTGTGATTCCGCATAGCAGCATAAACGTATGGCTACGACTAAAAAATATGCGCAGAAGTTTTCTCCGTAGCGGTGGTCAACAGAAATCTCGATAGATTTCCGGGCTGATTTGAGCGATTGATGTTGCTCGCTATGTCGCATTTCTACAACTTCACTCCACAGTTACTTTCAACTATATGAACAAGGAAGTAATTGGGAGTTCTAAGGAGTCATAAGGAGTGTATGTAATCTTCAGCTCTTATTAATTTTCGAGAGAAAAAACTTGAAACTTTCAGCCTGATACCCTGAGCCTGAGCGGGAGTATATCATGATAATATGCATCATCCCAGTAACCTCTGAGCACCATTTGTCGCTAATGTTATCAAAACACTTTTCAGGTGAAGTTCACCAAATTCCGTTTCTGAAAGCGCCCTACAGCAGCCGCTGAAAAAAGGAATCGGTCGTCCTTTTGACACTTTTAATTTATCGCCTCGAGACACTAAGGCAAATTAATATTGGGAAAGCCAATTTAGTGCACTTGATAACGTACTAACAGCATCAGCAGATTTCACATTCTTGCGGATCGGGACGCTCACATCTCAAGATTTCGATTGTAAGTTAAAACCTTACATGCGTAGTCAAAATCCCGGTGTCTCCGTAGAACTTCTCTTTGAAAACGTTCACAAATTTTCCATCATAACCGTGCGCTGTTATCTGAAAAAGACGGTAGAAAAACCGACAGTGTAAGTGGAGTGGCGACTTCAATTCGAGTTTCCAAATTCGAAAATCACGGATCGTGCCGACCAGCGAACCAGCCTTTTTCGTGTAATGCATTATTTTACAGTAAGCTGCGGTGGATCAGAATCACATAAGGGGCAGTTAATATATTTTCCTCCCCGAGGAGCTGAACGCACGCTAAACATTTTGTGTTGTGTTCGTATGGAAGAAAATGAAAAAGAGCTCGGGTTTTATTAGCTCCCAACATTAGCACTCGTACAAGCAAAAGCATTTTAAATTATACTCTCCACTTTTTCGATTTTTTGAATCCTTTCTCAAATCGTGCCAAAACGCAAAACACTTCCTCATGCCGTCACAGCGCAAAAGGCTTACCAATATGGCATCACTGAAGGCATTTCTAACTTCTTCTTTGTTGACATTGCTCGCTTCCCACGGCAGATACTCCACTTTCTAAAAAGTATTACCGACTGTACCACATTTCGTCCACATCAACGCGCACTACTTTTCTGCACGGCAACGCAACGTGAAAGCGTTTCAAGCGGTGGCGCTAAAAACGGCTTACTCTAGTCACCTATGACGAATTTGCTAACAGCTTCGATAATGAAGGAATAATTCATTGCTTCGAAGAAAAGGAGGATAAGATGATGCAGACTGCTTGAGCATACTCAACGAAAAACGAACCGAGGACTCAGTAAACGAAAAAGTTCATAGTATCTTTAGAAATTCAGTTCTCTCAATACTTGTAGGTCAACTCAGTTGCTTTCAATTCATTGAATTTAGGTCCATAAAATACTCTTCATGCTAAGATTTACGATCGTTTAGCTTTGATCGCTGCCTCACAAACTCGAACAAAAAAAGTGATGCAGCCTAGCGCGTACTGTTTGAAGAAAGTGAGCTTAAAAGAACTAACATGAGCGAGCCAAGGTAGAATAAAAACGAATTCATCGCTCTTCAGTTGTGCTCGCCTCGCTGCAACCATAAAACTCGTCGCCGCGCTTATATCTAGACCTATTTCGCATATGATTACTGAAAATAAATATCAGCATTTGTAAAGACAATTTCGTTTCCGTTGCTTTCTGCAGCAAACGTTTTCATAATCAACAATCAGCTTTCGTAATGCGCTCGCGAGACTAGGCGAGATATATTCAGGCAGTCAGGACTTACTACTCGAATCAACTACCCTAAAAATAAGGAAATCACTCGACAGCAGGAAAGTGCGACACTAGACGAGATATAAAAGACTACTTATGTAGCTCGCTGCAAGTTGCTCTGCAACTCAACTTTGCGGACGGATGCGATTCAAACACTTGGTTCGAATGGTGGTTGCCGGAGTACATGCCTTTGACAAATAATTTTCAAAATGGGGACGAATGTTGGCATTTTCTGAAAATAATGAAAATGCAACCTCGTAATATAACGACTGTTCACGATGATAAAACACTCAATGCGGTCGTTAAGTAAAAGCGAGCTCTTTGAAATAATAATTGACGGTTTTATTAAAGCGGGTAATTTGCGGGGGATGTAACCAACAAGTGTTCCCTTATTAGTCTTGCTTACGTTAAAGATTACTAGAAAGGAATATCTCTATCAAACTGTTGCAGTTTTGCAATACAATTTCGTTTTCTCAGTCGACAGTCCACTTGCTACTGTCCCATCTAAATGATTGGGCTAAGGCAGTGGCAGGTGGAAAGGTTATCTACCTTGGTTTTCTAAAGGCATCTGACACTGTTTCACGCCAAAAGCTAATGCGGTTTCTGAAAGCAAGGGTACTAGACGAAAACTACTGATATGGCTTCAAAATTTTTAACCCGATCGTTACCAGCGAATATCATGAGCTCTGTAATGAATATGCCATTCTTCTGGTCGAGCGGTAACTTCAAATTTCGCACAGGGGACCATGGTTGGGTCGCTACTTTTTCTGCTGTATAAAAAGACAATATCTGATTAAGCTTAAATTCTAAACGGTATATGTATGCTGATTTTTACAAAACTGTATGTTTCTGCCCCTAAAACCAAACCACTGGACACATTCAACGCAGGTATGCAGCATGATCTCGACTTCATTAATGAATAACGTGTACAGTTTCTAACGCAAGTTTCAGTGATGGTGTCGAGTGCTCTGTATCAATCATTCCGATAACTTCCCGTTCACTGCCATGACTGATGTGCTGGGAAATATCGTTCAGGATAATAATTTGGGCATCTGGTGGACAATAAGGTGACTTTTATTTTTCATTACATCGATTAAGCCTTCAATGCTCAGAATATCGTTAACTTTATTTTTCGAGTATTCAAAATACCTGGCACAAACTTTTTGATAAGGCTGTGCAAAACTTTCGATCGTTAATTTACTCGCTCTAAACAGTAAAAAACAAAGAACTACGAGAACCTGTGCAGAAGCCCTCCACTAAATGTCTGCCCGATATTTAGGGAAATGATCGCTTGGGTTTACTATATCCTGAGCTGAGAAGAAATCTGAAAGACGTAGTCTAAATGTATAAAATCATCTACGGGTTTTATGACCTCGAGTTCTCTTAATTCCTTCAGTTCATACCATGGGAACGAGCCGCCAGGAGTAATGGATTAAAGCTAGAAACCATAAGAAATTCGACAGAAGGAAAATCTTGTCGGAAACCGCGTGGCAGAAATCTACAATAAGTGCCCCGTAATATCGCTATTTCCACCTCTCCCGTGGCCTAGAAAAACGCGGTTAGGACGTTTTCTGTTTAAAACATGAAGGAAGACAACCAAGGTTAGCAAAACTTGAATCGCTCGTTTATCATTTATTTATTTATTTTTTTGCTTTCTTTCACGCTTCTGTGGAAAGCTTCTTTTCCCAAACGTTCAGTAAACTCTCTCCGTCGTTTCCGAGTAACTATGTGCGACGTCAAATCGAACACAGGAAATGTGACGTTCTTTAGGATTTTCTTGATTACTACGCATCGCAAACACTGTTTAGTTTAATTATAGAAAGTTGGCGACAACAAAAAGTGATAAAAGAAGAGAAAAGTGATAAAAGAACGCATTATATCAAATGCTGGATGGGATATAGCGCCTCAGCGAAGTTAATTTTAAACCGAAAGATTAAACTGCATGCGTTCAAACACATTCACCAGGGGAAGCGCAACACTTTGTTTTTATTTCTGTTCGTTTTTTATTTTGTTTAGCAGAATAAAGACTTTACTACTATTGCATTGGAAAAACACGAAGCCTAACGAAGGAGAATGTAGAGCCTATAACCAGCCTAAAGCCTGTTCAATGTACTATGCCACTGACTGCCTCGAGGAATCGCACCGTCATTTTTTGGCAGCACTTGCTTTTTTTCGGTCGTCTGCTCCAGCTTATCAATGCGTCTGAGCTTGCATCTTTTGCCGCTCTAAGTTATAAATACCTTACCTCTTTTACCGCGCTAAATATGATCCATGAGCTTAACTCTCACCGCTCTAAGCTTGAGTCGTTTATTTGCAGGCTACTGCTTTGCTTCGGACTGTTCGCAAAACGCTCGTAAAGGAATGCAAAAATGTTGTGGAAAGAAGGGAACATGAGAAGAAAAAGAAAACGAAACAACAAAGGAAAAAATAAGGTCTCATGATCCGCAAATGAAGCATGGGGTCACAATGAGGTCGCGAAATTTTTTTTATTTTAACTCATCTGTGTCCTACAAATATCAGATAGCTTTTCAGCAACAGATTCACTTCTTAGAAACCAAAATGTGCATTGCGCATTAGCATTAACTATCGTTATTAAGGCACAACTATCTAAATTAACGATAGGCAACCAATGACGAAGCGGTTAAACAATTTGTGCACCGATCGAAAGCAGAGCACGTGCGTAGTCATTCTGTGGCTACTAAACTTGCGAAATGCCCAATCGGAGCTTTTTTGATTAAATCTCATTCCAGCACAACCTACTTTATGATGTTTCAGAATGATTTCCCTTTATCACAGCAACAACGATTTGCTATTATTGTTAGTTCTTTACAAATTTTGCGCTGAAATCATGTGAAGATTGCCAAGCTCAATCTAGTTAAATTTCCTGTCCATATTTACGCATCTTCACTTCCCTTCAGATGCATTTCTCCTCGGCTGCGATGTTTTGCAGTTTTTAATACTCTGTGCTCTGGCTTTGAGTTGATTCAAATATGGGGCTTTCGCATTGCTTAACGAAAGAACGTCTGTTCCCTTTTCGAAGAAACGCTTTCAGAAGTGATATGCTGGGTGGTTATGCTAGTTGACTGACCACCTCTCTTTTGCGTTCGCCAGCCGCGATCGCTTTGAAGGCCTTCTTTCCCTTCCTCCCCTCTCCCTCATGCATGAGCTTATCCACGCCAATCACGTCCCTCCTCTTACTCGACCTTGTGTTGGCGTCGCAGCTAGCTTAAGAAAGTGGAAAAAGCAGCACGGAAGGACAAGAGGAGGAAGGGGATGAGAGATTGGGAAGTTTTGGAAAAAATAAGGAAAATAAGGTTGCGAAACCGATGCAACCTGTACGGATGCAGCTGACTCTTCTCTTCTTTTTCTTATTCTCTCTCCTTCCCCCTTTACCCCTTCCCACCTCTCTTCCTTGGTTTTATGCTCGTCTTCCCTTCGCTCTCCTCTCTGCCTCTTCAGAGTTCTAACTGCTCATGTCTGTAGTAGGTTTTATCTCTTCATTATCGCGTCTGTCACCAGCACTGCCCGGAGGTGAACATACCTAGCTAGCTAAGATGTACATTAGTACATACTTAAGCAGTGCATAACGTAATTTCATAGTTAGCTGCACTGCTGCTTATGTAAACCGCGATGCAGCCAACTATGGACTTAATTAGGTAGTAATTTTTTACCTCTACAGTTCGATGCGAGGTCGGTAAGAATATTTGAACTGAGGATTTCTTCTGCAGAACTGTATGGGTTCAACTCCACCTCAATATTTATTCTGAGGCCTTTCTGCTTTCCGCGGTTCAGTATTCCCTTTATCGAGTAAACGCTTAATTTTTCGTAATCAGTCGCTCGTCTCACAATGCCAATCTGAAAATCACTATCGCTTCGTATCGCGGTACCGCGAAAGCTACATCTTACAGAATTTTTGAATCTTTTCAATCTATTACACCATTTCTAATCAGTCAGATGTTTCAGTACTTCATACCACATCTAAGTTTTTAAAGACTGAATGTGTAAGCACGCAACCACAGTTGCCGAACATGTTTATTAAACAAAACAGGCCCCAAATTAGTCAAAATGGAGTGTGGGGGAGGGAGTGGAGGGGCAATTTACCCGCAGCGGGGAAACAGTGTTGTAGAATATGCCTTTTCGAAGGAAAACACTTTAAATTCAGTACGAACGTCATTACGGTGCGCTCGCAAATGGTAAAACATACGTTTGATAGCTGAGTTTTTGGTGTGAAAAACAGATTAGCTTATGAGCTGAAGCTAGTTTTATGCACAACATTTTTTTCACTGCTTGATCTCGAGGACGCCGTAAAGCTAGCATTTCTAACGGCTTTTAATTAATATGGCGTCAAACACATAACCAAATTATCAATTATGGGCGATATCTGAGAAGATCGTTTGAAGTTGTGCTAGAAACAGACACTTCAGATCGTAGTTGTCTTCAGATGAACAAATGGACTTGCAGAGAAACCTACATGAGACGTCTGTAAGTAAAGTGACTATGGGTAAGTTTATTATTTATTAAGGGTAACGCAAATACTTAATAGTGGCAAGAGGAATACTTAATGAGATCATTATAGGTGTGACCTGTTTCCATCCGTTCAGTTCAATGAACGTTAAAGTAGCTCGAGCCATCTCGGTAGCAGATGTGAGTGCAACTGATCCCATGGTAGCATAGATTGAACGATCAGCTAACGCATCATCACCAGACATGTGCGCGATTATTGGGACGTTCCATAGGCGCGCCAATTTTCCAATTACAAGAATTTCTGCAAAAACAGTGCTGGCTGCTCACATTCCACTTTCTTTTATTCCTTGTATACTTGAAGGCACAAGAACGGCATCGAATTTCTGGAAGGTCGCTCAACAAATCCTTTCATCTTACTGTTCCAACAATGTTCAACCACAGAGACTGCTGCAAGGTTGCAAGGAATGAAAAAAGGAGAGAGTCACCTTCAGACTGGGAAACCATCCAAAATGAAGATTGATTTTAATTCTATTCAATTTTAACACAAGATTTGGAACGACGAATTCAAAATTGCAAACACATGCACTAAACGACGATGCGGAAAAGACTGTACATATTGTCATGCGTGCTACGAGCGACTGCTAATGCAAGAATATAAGCGGGCATTTTATAGCCCATGTTTCTAAAGGAACATCGTGAAAAGCAGTGAAGGTAGATAAGAGAGAAAAGCTCTAAATGAAATCTAGCTTCTCACCCGATACTGTACACGCCTTTGCAATATCTTAATTATGGTGCGTCATCAGAAAAGCACACTAACCATTCTAGGAAGATTGAAATGACAACAGCGAACAACTCACATCAGCGAATAGCGATTGCGGCTTTAGGAAGGCATATAGTTATTTGAGGAAAGTAAGACAGAAATACATATGGGAATCAGTGGTTTTCAAGAGCGAATGGGGAGCGCTTTGAGATACTGCTGCCGAACAGAGCACATAGAAAACAAGTAAGTACCGTTATTGCATCCGGGTCCAAAGTAGATCGTCGCATTTTGAATATAATGTAAATAGGCTGCATTCTCGACACCGCTGTATTTGTTGCACGATTCCATTGTGTAGACTCTGTGTTGAGAAAACGGCAAATCTAATAGCCAGCAAGATGGAATGATTTCATCGAAACGCGATTATTATGAAAAATAATATTGAATCAAAATAATTAAAATGTCAAATCATGTCGAATCTCGAACCGTAAATTGCTCACGACTTACCGAAACCACAGGTAATAAATGCCAACCATAAATGATAAAAAATTATACTTTGGGTTACTTTCGCACGCGCAGTGGAGAAGGGCACAGCACAGTGCAGAAAAGAATGTATGCTAAAATGAATGTGATGAGAAAGTGTTACCCAAGAGTAATATTCGCTGGAAGAATTCCACGCTCCTTGAGATCCTTAGCGCACATCTTAAGCACATCGGGTTCATTGGCTACGTCAGGATTGTTGGGCAATAGATGTCCTATGCGAACGATCGACTGAGGCATGTTCGCCGCTAGTGCGATTGGCTGCATGAGCGCCACCAGCCATGAGAAGATAAATGCAAGCTTCATCTGCTGAAACTCCTTAAGAACCCAATCCCTACTCTGCGATAGTCTTTCGTACAACGGGGAATGAAGTTCTTAGTAATTGCTACCAAAAAAAAGGAAAATAAAGCATCCGAATTAGTTGGGTAGTTAATGAAAAGTGACCTTCAACAATATGACACAATGGGCACTGTAGTTGGTGAAGTATGATCTTGGTGCAGCATGGGCACTGTAATTCCTTTTGAAAGAAGTAGAAAAAGCTAGAAGGCGTTATTTATCTGCAAGATTTTAAAGAAACGAATTTATGAGCAAATTTCGTCGCTAAGCGATTTGACTCAGTGACGTTGGTTGAGATTATATAGTTTTGATCCTTATGTGAGTGAATTTGCTCTAACCGCATACGAATGCTCGTGTAGTTTTATTGCGCAGCTTTTCGACTTATAGAGCTGTCATCAGGCCACTTTAAACTTAAACGATTAAACTCATGCCGCTGAACACAGCGAAATAAAATCATGTCAACACCTTTTCATTTATGACAGATACAGGGTCATAGCTGTACAACTCAGTCAAAGCCACTGGCGCATAATTTTATGAGAATCGAATTTGGATCAGGCGTCTTTAGGGACACCAACGAGATCGACCACGCATGTTATTTTCTAAACGAGACAACAACACCTCTAAATCCATCCATTAATTCATTCACTGGTCCATTAATTCATTCATTAAGGCCAAGGGAATGATTCAACAGGTACGAGTTCAATGTGCATCTTACGAAGTGTAACTATCTCGACTACAGCTCTCCTCAAACAACCATCTCTTCAAATACTTCAGAAAAGTACTGATAAGAATAGCAAAAGTTGTGTTCGTTTTATGCAAGACAGACCAGTCTCGATACTACACATTAGGCGCAAGAGAGCGATTTACAAAAACATCAAAAGGTGAAGCGTTCTAATGAAAGTGAATATGCCGTGTTCTGCATTCGGCATTAGTTTTCCACCGAAGTGCTTAATGGATCTCCACATTATGTGCTTATCGAACGGAAACACCTTTAATGACACTGAGCAAGCGATGCAGCAGCTGCTAGTTGATATTGGTGAATAAAAATATTAATTTCTGAGGGTGACAGAGATGCTCTAATACAAAGGATAGGCTCCAGAAAATCTCATTAAACCTTGTTAGAACAAATGAAAATCGACTTCAGTCTGTGATGAAACGCAAAAATTGAACTATATCATCTTTCTCAAATAAAAACGATTAGAAATCAACAAAATATGTCAGCGAGCGATCCGAAATCTTCGGTTGCCTGTCATACAGAAAACAAAAATTAAAACCGCATAAGTAGTCGTGTGCACTTTTTCACAACTAGAGTCTTATTGAAGTGCACAGCTTTATTTTTGCAATCCAACGTGCTTCATAACATTTCTACTAGCAGGCTGCAGGCTGCACTTAGTACTTGGGCGCTCGCTTTTCAGCACAAAGCCCTCAAATGGTCGGCGTTTTTTGTTTTTCAGAAAAGCAGTCCATTTATTAAAATAAATTGAATCCGGACTCCTCGATTTCAGGTTTAGTACTACTTCTGAGACAGTGTTGCCTTTAAAAGTAAATGAAAGAACTTGAAATGCATTAGCAATAGAAGCCCATACGAACACTGGAAGGAGCCAGCCTCATTTTTCATGAACGTTTCCAATCCAATCTTCCGAGTGATACGATTTCTCATAAAATGACTGGCTTTTTGCGCACTCTGTGAATGATCACAGCTAACTATCACAGTTGTTGTGGTGCATGGTTTTCGTGAATCTTACTTGAAAGCCAAACGGAAGAGCAGGTGCTGAGCGTTTTGACGAATGTTTTCGAAATGGGAAATCTTTGTAACTGCTTTTTATATACGAACGTTAAAGCTCATTTAAACAGCTAACCATCACATAACCACCATTTCGGGCCGAAAACAAAGTATTTCACCATATCTAGTGAATCTTGAAAGGCAAATTGCGAAGTGTACTGTAAGAGTGACTCTCAGTTTTATTTGACTGCACCAGATATTAACGTTCTTGCGACATATTCACAGTTCTAATGCTCGATCATTTAGGAAGCATGATACAAAACGACAGAACTAAACAATTGCATAAATTCTACTAGCACGGCGAAACACTTCATAGCAAAACAGTACGATCATGTCAACAATATTAAGAAAACACAAAGAAACGGTATACGCTCGAAGGGGCTTCTCTATACTAATACATAACATTTCTTAGACAAGCGGAATAGAAATTTCATTCAACAAAGAAACGATACAGTTTAAAACGCAGTTTAAAGCCTTACAACCCCCACCTAAACAACAATGCGCACCATCATACAACAAAACATATAATTCATCTCTCACTAAACCCGAAGTGAATTTTGCAAAACTATAAAAATTTTTTTTTTCAAATTTTAAGCGATCATCTCATTGCAGTGCCATTGCGAAACGTAAGTGCGTGAAATTTCACTTGTTAACGTAAGGGAATTGTACAGCTCGGTCACATTCTCACTGAAGCTTTTCAAAAAAAGTAAACGCACAAAACGAAACACACGTTTTCTCACTAATCCTAATTTATCTCCATTCCTTAGCACAACTAAAAACCAGTTTTGAGTTATTATACCGTGCAACAAAAACATTTCTCAAAAGCAGTGTTACCAACCGATGAACCCATCAGTGATAGTTTGAACAACTGAGCTCCACAGAAGAGATCTTCGAAGATTTTTTCAACTGAACAAACGCTCTTTATCAATAACACAAGGCCGAAAACAAGCCATTGTGCTAACTAACTGCAACAAATGTCATCAATACCGAACATTTCGCAACCTTCGATCCAAAGCGCCCTCAAATGGTCATCATACGTGTTGCAAGTATTCTGGATTTATGAACGAGAAGCCCTCAAATTCGGTCTGATCGAGATTCATTAAGAAGAGCCGATCGATGGGTGTCAGTTTCGGCACCTCGTGTGTGAATTCGGAATCGAAGTTGGACACATCGTCAGCACTTTTCTTAAATGAAAACATTCACTGCGAAAGACAACGCCCTCCTCCCACTGCTCCTATATGAATCGACGAAGCTAACTGTGGAAAGTTTAAGATGGCACCAATACCTCCCAAAAATGGATGCAATACTCTTGAACATCCATTTCGCATGTAGACATCGAAAACTTTGTCTTTCGATGCTCTCCCTCCTTTCAGCGACCATGTTAAGAATTAGAAAAACGCGAGATTTTCAAAGACAGCAAGTTCGCTTAGAACTTTACAAGTTTGTGTAATTTGTGGAAGGCGCACTACCCATACTATCCATCCCAGTCTACTACAAAAATTTTCTTCATCTTTTCTTAAGCTCTCGATTTGTTTCTGCCATCAGTCCACTCAGAAACCTCAAAAACCAGCCGATGTCATACCTACAATGCTGTACGGAAACGAAGCCTGAAATTGAATTATTAGGTCGTTGTATACGATTTCCTGCGTGGAAATGTAAAACTTTGGCTGGTTTTGTTCCACTGAGCAAACGCTCAATTATATGGTATGTTCCTGCGGACTTTAATCAGTATGACAGTGATAACTCTGAAATAAAAAAAACAAACTGAAAATGTGAATGCCACATAAGTTTTCACGCGTTGCTGAGGGAAAGGGAATAGCAAATGCGAATAATCACATATCGCTTCGAGGGACAGTTGGAACATTTGTGGCAAACAAAACATGTAATGGCAGATCAGGTGCGAAACATTCACGTTAAACATGCAGCGAGCAACACCACATTTGAATAGTTATCATTTCAGGTTTTCAAAACGAAGATCTTAAACAGGAGATCCCCTCAGACAATTACAACTGAGCCATGGTTATCCAGAAATCCTTAGTGAATAATCAGCGTAAACTAGCTATCACGTCGAACATAACGGTCAAACGCAACTCCACTCTCTGAGAACCCCAAAATTTAGGCAGCAGTACTGTTATATTATACCACACAGAACGGTGCTGTAATATGTGCAAAAACATTCAACTACTACCGCAAGAAGTCAGCACTACTTTTGACTTTTGCACTAAAAGATCGAAGCGACTGGCCCTGAAGGAGTCCACGAATGAAGGAATGAACCTCGAATGTTCGCTTCCTTTCTTCGTTCAGTGATTGCCTAAGATTAGCTTTATAGTCATTCTTGATACCTCCCTCTTCCCACTTTAAAATAAATATTTTAGCATGTTGTTCAATAATCACTCTAAAAACATTTCCAAGTTAGATTTTAGAGCGAAGCAGATCGCGATAAACGTGCACAGCTCTCACTCTCATTTGCCATAAGCGAGTGTTCATGCAAGATGCAAGATGAATACAACATCCGTAAAAAACGGACGAATTTATATTCACCGATAGAGAATGAAACTCTGTTAATAAGAGACAAAATGGAACATTCACGACTGGCACCTAACAGCGTCGCACACACGAATAGACTCAACAGCGTTCGACTTCGAAATACGTTAACGTCCGCTCCGCGAAGACAAAAAACTCTTTGATGTGATTAATTTTATTAGCACGAGTCAAGCGAAAGGGGCATTTCTATACATTAAAAATGCCCTTTTCCACAGAGACGCATATTTACGAAACGCTGAACTTTGAACGCCTCTTTGCTGGCGTAATACGGTCTTTTGGACAACTCGAACGTTCCTCACTGAACGCCTGTTTCATCTCCGTATTTTTATAGCGCTTAAACGATCTTCAACCAAAGCGGCTGAAATATGCTCCTGGCAGTTCTAAACATAGCTCTCGTCAACAACGGAGTTAAAGTAGTCTGGATTATAAAAGGTGAAGGAGCGAAACTCGTCGCCTCTCACATTCTCTAGCACCATCCAATCAGGCATCGTCAACTTCAACGGCATTTTCAGAAACTGCGGATCGAAATTTTCTGTCGACGCCATATGCTTCTGTAAAAAGAAACTTCTATAAAAGGAAAAAGACCAAATACAATGACTGAAAGTTTCATGCGCGGGAGAGAAGGGAAGAGACTGTTTGAGATGCATGCGCACAAACATACAATCAGTGCAAAACTTATCCATTACACAATTAGTACACCGCGAAATGGAAGACAGGTGCTGTGAAATTAGTGTCTTAAGAGCTAACAGAATCTAAGTCGTAAAGTAGCAGGAAAAAGGACAACCAAATGCGTTGATGCGAAGGAGAGATTATGGTTCCAAAGTTGAAAAGACTAGCTTTAGAAAGAATAATCAGCAAAACGTTGGAAACACACGAGACTTTCGACCACTGTCTACCACTCCGCATCACTGTTTTCGCAAATGGTGTACTCAGAATCCGCAGCATTTTTTGCAGATTTATATGAACTGCATGCAAAGAACCGAATTTCGGGCGAGCTGAGGAGTGAGGGAGGAAGGGAGACAGCTCATATGTATCGTTCCTAGTTCCAAAAGACCGTACTTTCCTTCTCGTGATTTTCTTAGACACAATTAGCGCTACAAAATGCTTCAATATTCTTTCTCTCAAGCGACTAGTGAGGCATTATTAATCGAAAAGCAATCGCGTAATGTTTACAGGAAAAATTCTACACGAAAAGCAACGAGAAACTTTCTTAATGTTTTTGAGGTTTAAGGAAAGCTTCCAAGGACACGAGCTATATTTATTGCCCTATGAAATGGCGTATGAAAAAAAAATCGCTATTAGCCGTCCGAATGCTGCTGGTTAATATTCGTCCCCCCATATACTGCGTGACATCAATTTCCATGTCAATTACAACTGAACGTGTTATCACTGCTTTCCTCAACATACACAAAGGGGCACTATAAACGTTTATAAACGTTTAATCTTCACGCTTTTATCGAAAACTACAGCTTTTTGGAGAAACTCAGAAGTAATTCTCCTTTTCTGTTGAAATCGTTAAGCGTATGCCACCTTGAACGAGAAGACAAAGGAATAAAAGAACTTAATCCAGGACCCCCAAACGGTCTATTCTAGGCAGTAGCTGGTTTATTAGCAGTTGTAACCTAACCAGCTTCGGTTTGAAGGGCGGCTGCACCTGCCGATTTTCGATTTTGTTCCAATCTATACGCCGGAAGAACGGATGCTCCTGAAAATGAAGCCAAATTAGACCAACCGCCGTTTTTTTGGGGGGGGGGGGGGGGAGGGGGGAAGGAGAGATGACATCTTGAGGGGAGTTCGATGGAAGGTCGAAAGCGAATATAAGAGACATCTATCGAAAGATAAGTAATAATTATCGACATTTTCAAAGTTGAATTCTGCACATGTCAGTGTTGCTCGTTGACACATAGATCCCAATTACTCAACTTAAAAGCTATCAATCGTCATGCCCACCAGCAAAAAATAAGCGGCGTCTCCCCTCCTCTCCTTCTTCATCTACATATTCATCGCTATCATTGAACGATTCGAAGCCGGATAAAACAAAACCGGAAGTCTTCCTAGTCGCAAAACGCCTAAAAACAAAATTATTACAGAGCCGGACTATCGCTTACCTGAATGTCCCTGTTTGTCGTTTGCCCACAACCAAGGCGCTTCTGAGGGTTCTTCTGTAGCAGAGCCTTACATAGTGATACGGATTCTCGCGACATCGACTTCGGATAAGAAACATTATGCTCAGTGATCGCTGTAAGATACACTGACGCAAAATGGCATATGCTTATGCACATCTCGAGAAAGAAACGCCGCATCACGATAGAGATGAGTATTTTTGCATCGAAAATTTTCATGCAATATCCAGTTTCCCTTTTGAAAAGAATTTATGCGTGCGATTTTCCAGGCAAAAAGCTCGCACTATAGCCACGCTAATAAAGCCCGATTTTAAGAAAGTTCCACTTGATGCTGCCTTATTACGTCGCACGTGTCACTCATCCTTCCCCCACTTTCACATGCTCGGTAGAAAAAGGCAGAAATTTGCAAGGATGTTCTGGTGCAATGTATGAAATTCTTCATCTTCTTTTCTTTTTTTTCTCTTCTCTTTTCAGAGAAGAGAAAAAAAGCGATCAAAATTCGTAGATAAGGAGGAAGGAAGCTGACCATGTATGGGGCACAATGTGCACTCTGCCTGAGAACGAACGTAGGGCACATGGTGTCGTTTTGCACAAATTCAAATTTCTAAAAAATGATACGCAGGGCACTTATGATACATACGGCACATGGTGTCGTTTTGTACAAATTCAAATTTCTAGAAAATGATACGTAGGGCACTTATAATACATAGGGCACATGGTGTCGTTTTGCACAAATTCAAATTTCTAAAAAATGATACGTAGGGCACTTATAATACATACGGCACATGGTGTCGTTTTGTACAAATTCAAATTTCTAAAAAAGCGCATGAAAAAGGAAACGATAGCAACTCACCTCAGGGGCGATATAGTCGGGTGTGCCACAGAAAGTTTTTGTTGTCGCATCACCAAAGATGCCCTCTTTACACATCCCAAAGTCAGTGATTTTAATATGACCGTTCTTCTCAAGCATCACGTTGTCCAACTTCAGATCCCGATAGATGATGCCTTTAGAATGCAGGAAAAATAATCCGACCGCTATTTCCGCTGCATAAAACCTAAACATTTTCATTGTCTTAGCGTTCTGATGAGATTTGGACGACGTATCACGGTAATGGCCTATACCAGCTTTGCGACATCATGGCATTAACGGAGCTCAAAAGACCCGACATAAGGGAAGCTGGAGGCTTACGTGCATGTTATTCCGCAATTTGGCCGCTTCAAAGACGAGTGGCACGGTTTAGAAAGCTCGTGACCTCGCGATATGATTCCATCCTTCATCTAGTTGTTGTGAGAGGCTTTTCCAACATCAGACCCAAACGATTTGTGATTTAAACAAAACTCCGAATAATGGCAAGATAAAAGGAAAAGAATGGGACGATGAAAATTTAAAAATAAACGGAAGTTAGTTGAGAACTGGTGCAGGACAAGAATTCGAGGACGAGTGGTGTGGGAAATCTGGCCGCTAGACACTCGGATGCGATGACAAGAAAGAAAAACTATACATATCGGATTTAAAAATTAGGTGCATGCTTATCACAGAAGATTATATTCATTTATTCACTAGGCTTGCAAAACCTAGCAGCTGTTAATATTACTCATGTCCAATTAAACAAAAACGAAGGCATTAATCCTAAACATGAATCACAATAGTTTATTTGTGAACCAGCGACGATTTTTTGGCCAAAAGGAAAACAAGTGCCGTCAATGAGCAATCAGGTAGAGAAAAACGGTGGGAACAGTAATGGCTCAATAGGAAAGAAATTCGAGGCGCTGCTCTTTAATGAACTTTGGTATCATAAGGGGCGATTTTAAAAAATTAGCAACGGTACGCTACATTAGCAAACTCCACACTGTTTCGCTGCAAAGAAAATGCGCTATTCCGCAACAGAAATTTCTATAATGGCTCGGCAAAAAGAAGTAAACTCACACAGCAACAGGTTCTTTGAATTTCCCGACTTGTTGAATTTGATACATAAGATCACCACCATTAACGAATTCCATCACAAAATACAAGCGGTCCTGAAGAGAAAAGCAAAACTTTATATGCTAAATGAAGCAAGATTTCTTCTTTTGCATTCGCTTTTATTCCAACCATTTCAAAAGGCATCTTCGAACGTGATATCACCACATAGGAGATACGGATACGATCTTATTCAAAATTTTTAAAAAATAATACTTCAATTTCCAAACACTACCAAAAAATCGCAAACTCGAGAGTCACTGACCTGTAACATGAAGAAGCTGCGGACTAAGCTGAGTTTTAAGAACACAACTGTTTCGATGAAACTCCACGTCCCTGCGGAAAAGCACGAAGGTGGGACAAATGAGATTATGAAAAAGAACAGCAGAAAACCCAACCAGTGATACAACAAAATTCATCCATTTTGGAGGAAACATTGCGATATAAAAACCTAAGCAGACCATCACAAAATACAAGCGGTCCTGAAGAGAAAAGCAAAACTTTATATGCTAAATGAAGCAAGATTTCTTCTTTTGCATTCGCTTTTATTCCAACCATTTCAAAAGGCATCTTCGAACGTGATATCACCACATAGGAGATACGGATACGATCTTATTCAAAATTTTTAAAAAATAATACTTCAATTTCCAAACACTACCAAAAAATCGCAAACTCGAGAGTCACTGACCTGTAACATGAAGAAGCTGCGGACTAAGCTGAGTTTTAAGAACACAACTGTTTCGATGAAACTCCACGTCCCTGCGGAAAAGCACGAAGGTGGGACAAATGAGATTATGAAAAAGAACAGCAGAAAACCCAACCAGTGATACAACAAAATTCATCCATTTTGGAGGAAACATTGCGATATAAAAACCTAAGCAGAAAAAAAAAAACGATTAAAAACGTACCATAGTTTGAAAACAAGAATGAAGATTAACAAGAAAAGGCGGTTTTTCTGGAAGAGCTAGCACTCGTTTCTCAGTCATTGTACATTCGACATCATCGTCTTGAATTATAACGTCCTTCTTCAGAATTTTTATTGCAAAAAGCTCCTTCGTAATTTTGTGTTCGCCTAGCAGCACCTGAAATGTAAATTATTTAGACGTGGTAGCATCGAAAGCGCTTTTATGCACTAAGAGCGATTAATCGCTTTAGCATGAACAAACATGCCAATGGTTGGTTCTTTAAATTTCACCGATGTTCTCCCATGAATGGTTCTTATATAATTCCGGTTTTTGATGACTCTGTTACAGGATATTCACCCTATTACCTTCTTCTTTTAACTCGTCCCTGATGGTAATTCTTCTAGTGCAGCTATGGAACGAGAGAAAAGAGTAGTTTGGTTAATGGGAGGGTATAGGGGAGGCATTAAACAGGGTAGAGTGGTAGTTCTCTCCGTTGCCTGCATCGTCAAGGCAATAATATGATAACTTCGCTTCCGTCTCGCCGACAGCAGAAAGTGTGAAATATGAAACTCAAATTTCATGAGTCTTCTAATACAGCTTTTAAATAACAAAATGATTCTGGGGCATGCAGTTATGTCAATCCACTAGTGTGACTGAAGTTGGTTTTTTTGAAAACATGTTGCACACCGCTTTCATGCTTCGTAATCACGAAAGATGCTCAGGAATGGAGTAAAAGCGAGGGAAGGGAGGGCATGGGGAATAGGGAACGGGGCAGGGGAAGAGAAAGCGTTTCCGTTGCAGGGGGAAGGCTGTAAACGAACGGTCGTAAGTAGCCCTCCTCCCCCTCTCCTCCCACGCTCCGCTTGCGGCCTTCTCACTGAGGAGGAGGGTTTCATCCCTAGCTATTTTCTTCGGATATTTGTCTCGGCCAAAAATGAATTCAAGCTAAAAGCAGCCGATGGTCAACCTTTCCGAAAGAACCTTTGCCAAGCACGGTGAGGAATGTGAAATCGGACGCTTTTATCACATCGCGCTGCTGCTGCCAAGTCTTCGGAGGCTCCTTTTCCTTTGGTTTTTCCTGTAAGTGTTTTAACCGTACAAAACTGAATGGAACATTCCCTGATGGAACTGTTCATGTGAGCTCTATACACTTGCAAAGAGTAGTTCACTGTAAATGGGATTTGTGAAAAACGGATGGTTAAAATGGTCTGATCTCAAATTAAAATGTAAAAAAGGGCATTTGTCATAAAACACCACCCTTCGACAGCGCAAAAATAAAGTGAATCCAACTTACCGACGTATATGAAACTAACATTCTATTATCGCTACGGGAATTCCATCACCTGATAACTTCGGCGGCGTTATTGCGAAGCTATGCATGCAAAGGGCAGTTAACACGGATCCCGAAGAAAAACGAACACGGTTAAACGATTTTTAGTGTCCGGTGCTTGTTCCATGGATGAAATGAAGAATGCAGAAGTGCCGAACTGATAGCAGATAATAAAAAAACGGACATGAGACGAAGAATGCAGGAAGGAAAAATGCAACTAACCATTCATGCACTATGAAGATGGCCATGATATTCTCATACCGTAGCAAAAGATTATTAACAATATCTTTTCCATCTAAACACATACAACATGCTCACATATTTTAAGACTATTCAAAGGCAATAAAACATCAATCTATGGAAACAAAAACAACTGAAAATAATCCCGAAGGAAAGAAATGAAAGAAATAGTTTTAATAAAGGAAGGAGTACGTTATTATGAGATGTATTGAACTCATCCATTTTCTTTTGCATTCGTTCAACCTCTTCTTCATCTTCCGGAGGAATGCCGATATTATAGTACTCACCTTCCTCCTGAAAATGGAACATCTTACTCAAAGAATGAATAGCTCCACTGGCCTCTTGTAGAGGAAGAATTTGCTACTTGCGCCTCTTTTTACCTCCATCCTCCTCCTCTTCGCTGCACATCCCCCTCTCCCCCGCCAACATTTCTGCCTCCTCGTATACCTCTTCATCCGAATAAATAAGCGTTTCATACATAGATCGGATTCTTTTCTAGAAATATTGGAAATGCGCCGCTTTTATTTCGGTTTGATTATGGTATATATCATTGTTCACAACAAAGTTGACCTTGCTTCCATTTGACAAGCTCTTTGACTACCCTATCACCAATGGTCACACCTGTTCTGCTAAGACCATAAGCGTAAAACCAATCAGCGTCGTCCGAACCGTTTTAAACATTTCTTCTCAAAGGGGGGTATGGAAGTCGAGAATTCCTTACACTCTGGAAAGGCATAAGTCCCTGCCGCCATAACCTTAAAAGTACTCCTCTCCATCCTACCAAAAACAATCGGTTTTATAACAAATATACACGGCTAAAGCAAGGTTTTACTTTGCAATACAGGGCCAGAGTTACAATCAGTGATTTGTTCACACGTGCAAAATTAGTCATTGTTTTGTGTACCGCATATTACAAAGCATAAATGCTACTGTTCGTTCGGTGAATATAATGGCTGTGCCGTCGATCTGATTCCCCTATTATTATTATTAGCTTTATGGTGAAGAGATTAAAATTGCCTGTTTACGCCGACGTTGTCGTGTAAAGATGTTGAACTTGTTCACATCTGTGTTTGAAGCGTTTCTTAAATCGATCGCAGAGAATTAAACGTATTCTCACTTTTGTTACTATATTCCATCGGTTCTTGCTTCGCTGTTTGCGAATTCTTTTCCTCCAAACAAAATTTGCACTTCTGAACGCTTTTATTTCTCAGTGAAAACGTGCAATTTCATATGACTTAGAACTAAACTAAATTATTTATTTCATGATAGGCACCATCTACCTTCAGTGCTTTTACTGACTTCAGTGAGAATAGTACGACTGACTGACTGGACGCTACCGCATAGGACATAAGGGAGATGTAAAGGAAGTTCGGATGCAATGACAAAGCGAGAAGCTCAAAACTGGAAGGAAAGCAGTATGTTGAAAAGTACGTTCGTCAGTGCCTACTCACATGCTTGTGTCGTTCGCATATAGAGACAATTCGTGGTGCGAATAAAATTCAAATTCAGATCCGCAAAAGGGATTACACATGAAAAAAAAAAGAAAATCAAAGTGGGCTGAAAACTACTGATATGTGCTAATTCGAAGGCTCCGACTGCAATGCAAAAAAACCGTACTTTTAGGAGAGGGGGAGGGGCAGGCAAACGTCCATGTGTAGCCATTTCAGCTAATATTTTACTAGCTCATCGCCTACTGCAAAAAAAAAAAACTAAACACTTACCGCACTTAGAAGTTTGTACCATCCTTCGGCTGGTTCCTTCATCAGCTCACTTATACCGAATGATAATGAACCCATAAAATCATTGCGTGACGTTCGGTCCCAGTCCCATACTTCAACAGAAAGTCGCCGGTCCTTATCACCAGGTTCAAGATTACTGCAAAAGAAAGCCTGAATTTTGTTGTACAGATGAAGTCCAAATAAACAGTTCCTAACACAGCACAGATTCCCGGAATCTAGCTCCATGCGACAAGGTGATCACCGTAATACTACGTGCTTCTTTCAAGTCTCGGAAGATTGAAAAATAGAAGGAAATAAACGACCAACTAATACGCAAAGATACTAAATGTTGTAATACTATAATGCATTGTTAATATATATGGTGCAATCGAGGACCGGAGATTGGATGCGCGATATTTGGGATTCAAAAAAATCGCTTGCGCCAACGTCAACGTTTAGACTGCTCAGTTACAATAGTTACAATACATCCGACAAGGCCAAAAACTACACTCTTTACCCCTGACTGCATCATAACGCAGAGATTCTCCTAATTTTCCGAGAAATACGTATCATGGGCTCGCATGATAAAAGCTGTGACAATGCGCCTCAACAGACCACCAGGCTCTACGAACTGCAAATAAATAATAAAACATGGCACGACGCGCTCCTACTGTATCTCGTTCTTCCACACAATTTGAGACTTGATCGGTCATAAAATGCCCTGATGTTGAGTTTTGGATGTGTTTATGTGTTTATAACTACTTTCAAAGCTCGCAGTTTTACCTGGTCTCGGGGGAGGGGGGGGGGCACCCCACCCAAACTTCGCAACTCGAGCTTCAATTGTTCTCCATTTAAAAATACCAGACAGACACATATTCACACATACGCATAACGCTGTCATAATGTGCCTCACAAATGGCAGTTGCAGAAATGAACAAAAACCGTTTCTGTAAAGAATATAACGAAAACCACCATAAAAATAATACTTGAGATAGCTGCCCCTTTCAGCGAACACAACATGAAAAGACTCACTATTTAAAATGCTCGTCCCAGACCGGATTAAGAGTTGCTTTGATCGTTTTGCTCTTCTGCTTCGATTTCGCCATATGATCATCCGGAAGCAATTTGAGTTTACAGTACGGATCAGACAGCCCATTCGGGTCCATTGGGATTAGATTACGAGCCTCCTTCACTACAAAATGCATCGCTGTGAGCCTTTCACAACAAAAATTTGGTCTCCCAGCGGTACTGAAATATCTTACCCAGCAACGACTGGAGGCTAAAAAGTTTAGTGAGCGAACCGCCAACGGTTTCTGATCGTTACGAAACATTTTGCGGGAACAATAAAGAGGAAACACGCAAACGTTATCCTGAAAAGAAAATCTGCGGATTGTGCTCCGGCCCTCTTGCGCGCTGCGGGCTTCCTTTGCTTGAGGGAGAGGAAGGGTGGGGAGAGGGTGCTTGGATGTGACGTGCAGCGAGACCACCAATCCGCAAAAGCTGCAGAACGTGGTGCCCTTCTCTTACATGAAGGCGCGTATTCACCTTCTATACGGATCACATTAAGCCTAAAAATAGCAAGGTGGCGTGAAAATAAAGATCATCTGGCCTGTAGGATCTTGCCATTTCTCTAATATTTTGGCATCCTTTATAGCTCGCAGCGTCATCATTCGCGAATAAGGATAGTCAACTGTCACAGATGGATGCACTTAGTGATTGTAGGCTAAACTCTAATGGACCATACAAGAGTTAACAAAACATACCATGGACATGCAAAACACCGTCTTCGACACGGACGACGAGGTAAATGCGACCGCGCTTCTCGGTGTGATCAGTGCCGCACATGTTAGGCACGTACTTTACGCATCGATGATGCACGTTCGCATCACATGACTGACATTTCATACCCTTGAAACAGTTCATACTTAGTTTTTCTCATCGTCTATTTCCCCTTTGCTTTGCAAGGAGCCTTGATTCCTTTGGAAGGCTGGAATCAAGGCTTTACATGAAGGCGCGTATTCACCTTCTATACGGATCACATTAAGCCTAAAAATAGCAAGGTGGCGTGAAAATAAAGATCATCTGGCCTGTAGGATCTTGCCATTTCTCTAATATTTTGGCATCCTTTATAGCTCGCAGCGTCATCATTCGCGAATAAGGATAGTCAACTGTCACAGATGGATGCACTTAGTGATTGTAGGCTAAACTCTAATGGACCATACAAGAGTTAACAAAACATACCATGGACATGCAAAACACCGTCTTCGACACGGACGACGAGGTAAATGCGACCGCGCTTCTCGGTGTGATCAGTGCCGCACATGTTAGGCACGTACTTTACGCATCGATGATGCACGTTCGCATCACATGACTGACATTTCATACCCTTGAAACAGTTCATACTTAGTTTTTCTCATCGTCTATTTCCCCTTTGCTTTGCATGGGGATACGCTGGAAGGGTACCTTTGGAAGGCTGGAATCAAGGCTCCTTGCGGCACAGGAATTGAACGCACAAAGGGAACGGAATACTAAAAACTGCAAAACTTTTCAATAAAGATGAGCGCGTAAAATTATTTTTATTATTATTTACGCATACCTTTGTTTCATTTCATCTTTCGTGGGACTGAAACCACAAATTTAAAACATATGCGATTAGCGATTGCAAAATCGATGTCGCGGGACAGCTATTCGCGAAAACGATTGCTAGCTGAAGTATCGTCGTTGCGCAGCGAAACGCTTCAGGTATCTTTCGCCAACAAACAGTTGCTCCAAAAAGTACAGCAGCAATGGTCTTGCGTTGGGCTAAACTAGTAAAGCAAAGGCTGCCTATATCGCACAGAAAAAAGAACACCTCGCGTTTAATATCAAAAACCCCACTTCAGCACAACCTCCCTGTCAAAGCTAATCATCTTTTGCAGGCTGCAGCTAGGACAAGCCCTCTTCCTTCCCCCACTCCTCCACCTCTAGTCCCTCCATCTCAGTCGCTTTTCGAATAAAACACTTTTTGGAAACTCGTCTTGAATTCCACGCTTGAAATTCAGACTCCCCATACCTTTCGAGATGTCGCAAAAACTCTCTTCACCGCTTCCACATCTTAAAGTTATGTCCCTCTTTTCACGACACTGTACTTGTTACAGCAAAGGACTCAGCTCAAAGTTATACTGATTTGCGATTCGTACGAAAAACGACGATACTTGTAAGAGTTATGCATTTATAAAAGCATTTGCGAAAATATTTAGTTTTTCTTAGTGGAACTAAATGAAAGTGAAGCATATGAAACTTTAAATATTAAATACCTGGTGAATGAGACCATATAAGAGAGATCCACAATGATCACAGAAAGTTGGAGACGAATACGTTTGAACTTTCCATTTGTGCTGCTGACGTGGATCCTAAAAGCGAAATAGCGATTGCTAAGCTATTCACGTTAACGATTATATCGCACTTAGTGTCTCAGCCGCAAATACAACGGCTTTAATCGTTCCAATACACGTAAGTGAAATTGCCATCAGTGCGGTTTTTTATTCTTTATCTTTTTTTTTGTAAAAAACAAAGGTGTTATTTTGGTATTACTTTCACGTTTGCTTCGAGGTTGGTAAAGTTACTTTCGCTGGGACAATACGTACAAGAAATAGTAAATGGCAAATGAATTTGGCGATAAACCCTTAACGGAGAAAGTTTTGCACCAGTTGAAAAGAGGAGCCGTTTTCATTGATCTTCAGCTTAGAAAAGAATTTTTTTCCACTTTTTTGAACCCATATTCTCTACTGTTTGGAGAACAAAAAGATAAAAAGCATGTCTGGAGGTTAGCATAGTATCTGCTTTCCATGATTCTATGTTAAAATTGTCTAATTCGTTAAATAAACGCTCGAAAGATGAATGAACAGCGCTTAACTACGCAAACATTTTCGCTCGATACACGGTTAAACAGTCTTGAAGAGTGCTTTTGGTGGGAGTTCGGCGCTCACTTTCCCAAGATTTTCCATTTCATATTCAGCAATTGATATTTTGAGTTGTTTTTAACGCACGCTTTAGTTTGCAACCTTTTGCATTTTATATATTTAAATACCGGCTGGCTTCAAGAAATGAAGCTGAGGATTATTTTTTGTCTGATCTACGTTTATCACTGCCTCGTTTTCCACCTCTCATAACTTGTTCAAAAATTTATTCACCACGTGCAAAATTTCGTCCGGATGCCCTACAGTGTCGTATATCAGCTCGCGTAGCTTCATCTCGATAGCTTGTACATATGGCACACATATATATGGTCACACATGACGACATGACGATTTTGCTACTGCGAAAGCCATAGCAAGCCAAGAAAGTACTAAATGCGACTATGGACCTAAAGTAAACTAAAAAGACTTTCGACGATCAACTTACCACTGTTCACAACAAAAATTCCAATAAGCAGTAACTAGCATTGAGCCAATCCCAGTTATTGTACACCTACTGAAGGCAGTAGTTAAGCAAGCAACCATCATTTACATGAGTTGGCATAACGAAGTAGGCGCGGAGAATGGGAGTGGAAAAGGCTCCATGATTTACAAAATCTTTAGGGAGCCTGACTGATAACATACCTCGAAAATTGCAGTCAGCTTTTTCCAGACGTTTAATGACGGCTTTTTTTGAGAAGAGCATGAAGAAAACTTCAATTCATTAGCAATATTTACCTCTATTGGCAAAAACAGTCTCCGTACCTTCCCCATAGTTCCAAATTTTTTCTCATCATGCCCAACGACCATGACAGTTAGTCGTTCTCGTTAGCAACTCCTAAACACTGCAACGAACAAACTTTATGGTAAATGAGATGACTCACGTCGGTGTCAACGCCTTTGTCTGCACCAGGGCATTGAAAGTTGACGAACTCGTGGCATCTTTTATGTACAACCAACGTGCACACTGCAAGAAAAAAAAAGGGCAAACCTATCCGCATAAGCTGCAAACATCTATACGGAACTAACATGCTCATTATTACACTTATATCAAAGAAAGCCCACACAGCCACAAAGTTTGCAGCTCAGATTGCCTTTGTTGGTGATGGAGATAGTGTCGAAGCGGAGGCAAGGGTGTGTGCAAGAGGAGGTGGTGGTCATGCTGAATTAATCGAATATGCTAGCGCTCAAGAATTTCCTCATTGATAATTCAAAAGTACACAGCCTTTGAAGATAGAAAAGATAACGGCAGTGCTTCTTGCTAAATTCAGCTGTGGAAATTCTGCGATGCATTCCTTACGATTAGGACATTTGCTTACAAATGTAAACGTAATGATTCAACGCCCCAGTAATGGATCTGGCTAGCTTTTGAAAAATAAGTTCGATTTAAAAACGAAAAACTAAAATAGATCAAATACCTTGGCATTGAAAGCCCTGCTTGTTGAGGCCCCATAAGAAATCTTTGCAATGCGAACAAAACGTGGGCTGCTTGAAGAAACGTGCAATAAATTTATGCGACCTGAAACAATTTAAATTAAAATTAAAAGCGCTACAAATTAATAATGCTCCAATGAACATACTGGAAACGTCCAACGAAAACGGAAATATTCCACTGAAGAATATTCTCAATCGCAGTCAACGAATGCACAGTTTTAGCAGACATGCTTAACTGGTAAGGATTCGCAAAAGATAAAGTCGTTTCAGCCCAATTATTTTTCGCTAAAAGATATGTGGCATGAATTCAGTGGCTGTACGTCGCACACAGATTACCTGCACATATATAAAACGTCAAGAAGGAAAGGTGACTCTTTTATGGAACTGAAAGTATACGTATCCGATACTGAGATGCTTGCGCGGTTCACATTCGCGCCGATCCAGGATTAATTAACATAGCCATTTCACAGCACCACTTGTACTCTAAAAAATGGCCCCTACCAGTGCAACATTGCATGAGCATCACTGGAGATAATTAACGCAGCAAGGTACTAGGAATGATACTGTAACGCAATGATCCGGTGTATTTTAGAGCCCGTAATCCCGTTGCTTCACAGTTAGCTGTGAATCGCAAAAGACAACTAATACGCATTTACCTCGACAAATACAACAAAACTATACCTATGCTTCCTCTATACTGCAGTTTGTCGCCTCTCTTTCCAGCCAAACACTCATTGTGATAGCCTGTTCCCGATAAATCCTACTAGCAGATGCGAGGAAATACTGTCCACTTGGGGACTACTATCCAAATCTTGCAGCACTCGAATAGTTAAAGGCTTTCTTTTGGTGAGGGGCGTCAACTATATACTGTTTGAGAGAGATGAAATCATCAACAGTGGCTAGCTGAGAGTGAGGCAATGCAAAATTAGTTCAAATACATACTTTACTTCGTGCACATTCTTTTGCCTGAGCGCTCCTCTCCTCACGAACGCTTTGCCTTCGATTCGTTGTGCTGCAATTCAGAAGAGAATAGACTAAAGTGGACAATGAGTATTTTACTAAGTCATTTTGTTAAAGTTCTGAAGAGATCGACAAGGGGACACTCAAACTGCTGAGAACTTTCCCGATTTTCTCATGATACCGGTTAAACGGAGAACCATTTTGTTTTTTCTTTTGTTTTTCTTTTTAATTGAATCGGAACGATTTTTTGGATCATAAAAAGCATTTCTGATTGAGACGCAAACATTCGAAAAGTGTTCACGTTCTTGCCAATCTCATCAAACAATGTGCGCTTCACTTTGAGAAAGACGAACAACTGCCGTTCAAGAAACAACTCACACTTTTTAAAAAAAAGCTGCAATACAGATAGTTTCAAGTAAGAGCGTGATTTGCATTTCGCTTTCTGTGTGCTCAAGGATCCGCCTTCAGCGAATTCTGAAGGGTCCTCAGTGCTATCCACACCACACTGTTCCCGATCATCCGCAACTGACTCGCATTCAGATATAGAATGATTATGTGCCATACGCTGATATTCATCACCATCACATTCTTCATAAGAGATAACTGGAGCACTACGCCTTGGTCCCCGCAGCGAATCCCTGCTAGTGGTTATACAAAACGACTCGGCTGAGGGCTCATAGAATCCGGAGGGGAAATCGTTTGCCGAAGGACTTTCTCGCAGTGTAACCAGTGCTCTCTCCACTGCAATAGTTTCTGCACCCGTCGTCGTTTTCGATGGAACGTCCTCGGTTTGCATGATTTAGGAATATGGCTTATAAATATAATAGCTACATTGTTTGTTCATTTACAGCAGCAACAGTGGACTGGTTACGCCTGCGAACAGCGGCGTTGCGGTAAGTTGTCGTAGAACGTAGTGCAAGCGAACGTAGAGGGACCTCACTATGCTTGCCGAAATCGGCTTCAAGCACTACTCACTAAGTGTGACGCATAACGCGAAACGCTCGTCACGCTAATTTGCATAAACCTCACAGAAAAGTCGACTCAGACCGCATCAATAAAACGGCCATTTTATCCAACGCTGCTCATATACTGCACCGTATGTTGATTGGGCTATGTTCCTACGTTACATTTGAAGGCAAAGAAAAGTGTGTTTCGCGGCCACTTTCATTTTGAATCCCGTCGTCTTTTAGACAAAAACGACGCATACGTACACAATATTCGTTCCAGCAATTCCCATCTAACTTCCTCCTCTTAAGCGGTCGGCTTGCGAGTTTCCATATGAAATCACTGCAGATGCACACTTCACGCCTAAAGTCTCAAAGGTGAGCTTTTCGGCCATTTGTTTTTTTCCCATTTTTATGCAACCAGAACGTCAGAAAAACGCATTCTATGTATTCAACTTGTCGCTGGTGAAACTTACGAAAAGAATTTTACATCTAAAAAGAGCATCTATCGCATTACTTTTTCGTCATTAAGCTGCATCTTCAACATTCTCAAAAATGCCCAAGCGAGGGCATTTAACGTGCGCACAGAAAGCGTTCTAACGATATGACGCCTGTGCGCTAAACACCTGCTGCAACCGCGCCCAATTTGACCAGCGTTCACTTTGTGGTCTTTTGAAAAAAAAAAAAAGAGATGTGCTATGGTTCTGCATAACTCTGATACGAGGCCTAGATTCTTGCTTCTTGGAGCCAGGTTTCAACGGAAGCGGTCCATTGTGTGGGACTTCCATGAACTTTAGACGTTGCTGCCAGAGTAACACACATCTGTATCGGAAAAGAACATTTTGAACAAACAGAAATAGCTTACAATGATATTCTGGATTGAGCTGCGTTCATCTTCTACTTTCAGCACACACAGCGGTACGTTTATGTGATTTTGGGTGTTGTCGTTTGGGAAGTGACACTGAGAATGCGACATGAAACGCCGCTTCTCAAAGAGAAACTTCATAAATTCCTTAGTTTGAAAAAATAAAATACCCATTCCTTTCACACGAAAGACAACACAGCTATCAAACGAATACATTAGTGAAGCAAACTAATTACTCTGTCGCGTCTTCTTCTGACTATTTTACACTTTCTAGGCTATGTAGAGTGAGTTTACCTTGCAGCGCAACCTTTCTGAGCTCTAACAGGAAGCTTAACGTTTTGCTTGTTTACCACACTCTGAGAAGCTCATCTATTCAAATGAATGAAAACAGTGCAGCAGCCAAACTGAGATGCTCTCCGCATAAAGGAGCGCGGCAAAAATCGGTATCGATGTAGTCAATTTACGAGGAATGTTTTGATTTTACCTTGCTTATAATAATTATTGCGGTTTAAAGCAACTAGACCGTTATTTAGTATGATCTACCGATTTTCTTAAACATTGCTAATACTTCAAATCCTTTACATGTATTGACCCAAAGAGAAAAATCGCGAAAGTTATTTTTGCCCTCAAAATTGAAAAAGTCAAGGTGCAAACGCACGAGATCGTGCTGCTAGATATGTGTTATTTTTCTTCTTTTTAAGTAGACATTCAGGAAGAAACTCAGAAATGGCCAAGAAGAGTAGACAGCTGAGAAGTAGACATTCCGGAAGAGCGAACTAAACATCCAGGAGAAAACCAAAACAGTCAGAAAGAGCAAAATTTAAAAAAAAAAGAGCGCTTTGGCGAAATCGACGCGTTTTCGCTGTTGCTATATAAAATGCATATAGCTATTGCCATAATTTGATTGTCTCACAATAGATAAGTGGTTCCTCCACTGCGATAATCAAAGATAGCCTCACAACAACGTAAGCAGTCGTTAAAAAATTTTTTTAAACGGTTTTCGCCTCACACTCGATGGCAACTACAGTTCTGGTACGAGCTGCGGCGACTTAATGCTGAACTAAAAATCGCCAATGCAGCAAAACATTCCTTAGGCTAAGGATGTTGAAAAGGACAATTGTCCAAGAAGGCCAAAAGCAAAATCACAAAGATCCAAAGAGCTGAATTAACAAAATAAATGCATAATGGGAATGCCGAAGATATTCTAGAGTCATTTGAAGGCCGCTTAGACGAAGAGCAGCAATCAGCTAACCAGTGCATGAGATGATTTGTAGCAATCGTATTCGCCGTTATTGGTACAAATATAAAGCGCTCGGCGTATGCAGTGGTGCGAATGATAGCTAAATCAACAGTACACACAGTTGCACTGTCAAAAAAATACTGGCACATCTGAATCTGCGGAGGCAATTTCATTCAACGTAAAAGCTTACGTTTAGTGTTTGAAGAGATGAGTGGCGGAAAATGTGAACAGCGGTGTTGAGAGAACTGCGCAAGGCGCTAATCAGTGAGGGGTGAGAGGCTTCTCTTAGGGCTTTGAACGGTTCATTTACGGAACACTATTGCCAATCGCATTCGGAATCCCTATGCGATTACTTAACCATAATACTGCTATACCATATGAAATAAAGCCCATTCATTCATCGTGACCATTATTTTCCGCTAGCGAAAAAAAAACGATAGCAAAGAGGAGATAAGTAACTGCGATCGTGAAATGTTCTAGGGTGCGTTCAAAGTGTTAAGTGTAACGTTTAAATGTTGCAGATTAGGTTCAAAAGTTCTAGTTGCGTTCCACTTAAATTATCAAATGCTCATGTGGAACTTTAATTCAACAACGAACAGTTCAAAAACCCTTTTTCATTCTACGTCATTGGCGCTCGAATGTAGCATTTTCGCTGTTTCCGAACCATAGCTCTTTGGATGGTCTAAGAAGCAGTGAAAAAACATTTAAGAATTCTCTTCTGGAGGACTGATGAGACATTCTTCCCGAAGAAATATTTGACAATGTCTGTCAATAAGGTTTTAGAGCTTTATAGGGAGCGCACTAAACGATTTATCTAAAAACCCACCGAAAGCTTCCGATAACTTTCTTATTGCTAACGAGGACTCTAGTACGGGGTCGCCTCTGGTTGTATTCGCATCCATCGAGTACCGTCGCATCTCCGGCTTATGGTTAGCAGTCACACCGACGCTTAATTTTCTGTCAAACTTGTGCAGGTGATTCATCCTCAGGGTAATATCTTCATCTCGCACCACGTCGTTGTCATCTTCCGCTTCGTTATGCACAACGCCCTCAGCGCTGTCGGCCGAATTCACGTTCATTACGTCTTCGGAAAAGTGCTCACTGCAGAATCAACGCTCAGGCTACCCATGCGCATATTTTAAAAAAAAAGAACCGTTCGTGTTGCACTGATTTATAAAACAGATAAAAAGAGCGCAGTCATGTAGAACGGGCACAAAAAAAAGCTATTTAATGTCATGGTCACAGTTACGGTACACCACGTTTCCTCGAATGGCAGACTCGCTCTTCCCTCCTTTGCAACATTCGATAGACGTCTTCCATATAAGGGAATCTTTCACTCAAGCAGGTTTATTTTTTTCAAAAAAAAAAACACGGCAGGTTCGGTTGTCAAGCTGAGATTTGAATTCCCACTGGACAGCTATTAGAGCCCAATTATAAGGGCCACATACGTACACTAAACGCAAGTCCTCCCTACAACTAGGTCAAGTAGTGATTACAAACCTCTACCTCATCTGCAAAAAAAGAAGTTCGAAGAACTTATTTCTAACTCGATTTTTGTGGGACATTACTAACTAACGTATTCTTCGCCGAAAACGATTATACCACAATACACTCATTTGTATACACTTTGCACGGCAATGGCTTGCAGGACAGTCAAATCAGACAATATTCAACGTCAACGTGCACGGCTGTTCATAAACTGATAAGAGAGAACGATATGAGATACTATCAAAGAACGATTGCTGTTTGGCACATATAGTATCTGATCAATGCGACTAACAGAAAAAACTTTAAAACAAGCGTCACTTAGCAACTACATATGAGAGGTTAATCCTACTAGGACGAACGTTGGCTGTGTGCTAAAATGCTTTTTATTTTTAACGCACGGACAAAGAAACAAACTATTGCGGGTTGAATAGATGATAAGTTGGTGTATATAAACTAGGAGTGTAACGTCAGAAAACGAATGACAAGCATCAATATCGAAATTTAAAGGTAAATTGGTTACGCAGCGTTCAGATGATGCAGACTTCTGAGTGGGCAAAAATATTACATATTTTATGCTTATCAAAATGGGCTTCAAGACAGAATTTTTTTGGCGTTTAAAATCCGATTTCTCTTTTAACTGTAGCTTTATCCTGAATTTCGCAACTGCAGTAATGAAAAAGATTTCGACAAATTTCCTTCACTGTAAAGATTTGTTTTGATTTGGCACTTCAAACCTTTGAAAACAGGCCTGGGGTGCAAGTTCAGAACGATTGAGTCAAATAGCAGCATTACAAATCTGGTTTTGTGGCAGCATTGATTCTCTTATGTACGTGTGGCTTAACGTTTAATCGCAGTCATAAGAAAATTTTCGCCACATCCAGGAAAAAAAACAGTGCATGAAGGCATGTACTTCTTTTTTTTCAGACTAATTATGCTTGCGTGTAGATGAAGAATTTACGCATTTCAAAAATACGACATATTAAAATAAAATGTAAAGTACTTTTAAATTGTGCGATAAGTTTATCTGAAGCAATCATTCGAAACAAGGAACGGAATTCATCTCGTTATGATTACAATACAGCCCGGGATTAGAAAAAACGGTTTCTGCTTGTTCACGACTAAATGTGCTCCTGTTAAAAAATTTGGTAAGAAAAACGGGTTTTTGCTATATTTACTGTGATTTGTAAGGACATTCGACGACCTAGTTCATGTGAGCCTCATCTACATCACCCTATGTCATGAAAGCAACACTCCTACAGGGCGAATCAGCCGAGGTTACTATCACGCAAGGTCTGTATATGGCCCGGAGTGCCTAACGGAAGGCGGTGGCACTAAAAAATATGGTACATATTCTTATAATACAGTGTTTACACTATTACCAAAATAAATGCTTCATAACGCACAAGGCGTAGAGCTCTCTAACGGCTCAAATGATGTGGTTTTCGAAAAAACGAAACAAAGCTTCTGCGGCAGCGAGCGCATTGCATAAACTTATTTAAGGGTGGACATATGGATGAATGGATGAAAGCAAGTTAAAGAGGAGTGGAGCAAAGACAGCACATCAAGTGGCGAGCAAGTTCGGCACCGATCTAATTTACTCACATCAAGCACAGCGGCCGCTTGGTGCGATGAACAAAACGAAGCATCGAGAAGCGCTTGCTGACTTGCCAAAAACTGATTGCGTCGCATAGCAATCATTTGCCAACTACCTCTTAATGGCTGCTATGAGTTTAATCCGAACTCAAGCCAAGAAGGTTGGCCATCATCATTTACCGTTGCGAGTGCACAGTTTTGCGGAGAGAGATCCCGCAATGACGACAACCATCAATATATGCAATATTTCATTGCTGCAGGCGAAATTTGTCCTTGTCGGGGTTGATCGGAGAAAAATTGAATAAACGAACACACGCCTTTCCCACCACACTAATGCCGCATTCATTTAGCGTGAGGATGTAGCAATTTCGATTCAAGCATGCGTAAGCAACTCCACCCACGGGGCGACTGACCGACTGGCTTGTTGCAGATACGCTTCGCCTCTCACGCCAATGCAACAAACTTCATGCTTGTGAAACCATGCAGTGTTAACGGATTTCTCCGTTTTTGATTGAGATGGAACAATAGTGCAATATGCACCTGTTCTGCATTGCGTAATTCGAATATCTCTGACTTGTGGAATTCCTGGTAGTGCAGACGAAGACAGAGTACAGTACTATTTATTCCACTTTTCACTGGTTAATTGAAGAAGCTTCCTTTTTTGTGAAGGAATTAAGTACAAATATGCTTTTCAGTCCCTTTAAGGAACCTAATTTAATCTCAAAAACCACAAGAATCGTACCCCCAGCCGTGTAGAAAACACCAGAAGTCAAACCCAAAGTACGAAATTCAGTGATCTGGTAGGTCTGCAGTTTGAGGCGTTTACGTTTATTCGAGCACAGTGACGTCTGTGAAATGACGATGTAGAAGTTGATAGCGTGCGTATTCACATTTCACCGGTTGTGAAGTCGTTTTTAGGAATCTAGAAATTTTTGTACTGCGGACAAAACAGTTAGGAAAATTTGCACTAACATAGCAAAAAATGCTGATTCTCTACTGAAGTATTCAGTAACATCGTGAAATGGTTTTCAAACACTCTCGAGAAGAAATCCAGTATTTCAGTAAAAGTTTTGTACATCAAAAAGAAAACGGCTTCTGGTTCGCAGCAAAATTCTACCATCAGTCAACTGTTCATTTTCTGCGCTTATTTAAAAGGGTAGCAGCCATGGATCAAGAATATCCTACTGTTCACTTAACATTTGATTCATCTATACTGATTCGAGACAGCTTTTGAACATGCATGTAGTAGCCGCACGTCGATGCGATTGAAAATCGTCTTTTTCTCCTCATTTAAAATTTGGAAATGCTGTGTGTAGTGCGACAATCGCTCTAATTTTTCTTGCAAGACACAATACGAATTGTCCTAAATCAGAGACGCAAAGAACGATAAGCTGGAAAAAAGTTCAGTGTAAAAGTGAGTTCGAGGCGGAGAACTGAGAACCTCGAGTCATTTGCTTATCATATTACTGCCTACGTTGTGCTGAGAGCAGAACAACCTCCACTCATTATGTAACAAAATATCAGTTCGACATTTTCTAACGTGTTACACAGTAACTTTCAATATGAAACAGCAACAACTTATTTTTTTTTTAAATGCGGAGCAAGTCATAAAGCGCGACCGACCTCCCTCTCCCCACCGCATCCCGCTACTACAGTAGACTGCTGTAAAGTTGAAGTGAGCCTTCCATCCAAAAGAAAAAAATTGTATACTGGAGACTTGGAGCGCTATTCTGGCGACCGTTTACTGTCGGCGATAAACATTGATTAATTTTTTGTACAATTGTGGTGAAGATATATTGAGATAACTATCTAATAACGTGCAGAGTAGCACATATTGAAACGGTTGTTGCCTCGTAAGGCAGAGGGGACGAGAAGGAGATGAGGGATGAGGAGAGTTTCCAACTGTAAAAACCCATCTGACAAGTTGCTCACTGTTTGCATATCTTACTGAAGCGGATGCTGGAAAACATGTAATTAAAACCTCGTATTTCCAAGACCATTCTAATGCAATTCTCAGCCTTACATTACTGCCATCGTACGCTAGCAGATTTCCTCGTTCCATTGTTTCATGGCATTTTTTTCAATGCCTGAATGCTACAAGAGAAAGTCGTTTTGCTTACCACGTAGATTTTCATGAAATGAACCCAAAAAATGGTTTCTTTTTGTCGCCATAAAATATATACATATAATCTGCATTGAAGAAAAAGTTGATCCTATGTTGCTATCAAGGACTTTACTTGATTAAGAAGAGGATTTATGTATTTTTGTGCTCTTAACATTTATTTGGATGGTCAAGGAATTCCATTTATATTGCTGAACGGGCAACAAAAGTGAATCCTCGATACTGAGTTCCTCCCTTCCGTCCTCTCCCCACCCCTGTACCTCGCCCTCCTGACCCCTTCTCCTCAGCATAAGCTTCCAATCGACTAAATTATAAAGTTTGTTTCTTCTTGACTATACATGACTATATCCTGAAAAAATTATAAAAGTTTCTTCTTGACTATACATGCCAGCGTTAAAAACATGGAAAATCTGTTTATGAACCTTATAATTGAAGTTGTTCGGCAATCTGATCAATGCAATCGAGAACTCCCAACAAACGTTGTTTGCCAGGAATTTCGCTGTAACTAAAGAGATCAAAGACCGCTCAAGAAGAGTAAACAGCATCGTTTTCGTAAACACGACATTTAAAAAATTCGAAAGTGGGACTTCCTAAAGCTCGTTAACTTAAAGTCGAAACTTGGGAGCGTCGCTCCGCAACGTTGACTACGATAAGAAGCAGTTGCTGGTCATATCTGGGACGATTCTTTGGCTTTTTTGTCTGCTTGGTCAACAGATGCTACTCTACGCGGACCTTGCCGACTTAGCCGCTTCTTAATCGTCAGCTCCATCGTCGGACTTTCTCCATAGTGTGAGTTCCCCGAAGAAATAGCTCAGGATTTTTGGCTGCTTCTTTCCCGACATTCCCCTGCTGCTCCTGGCAGAACGCCAGCTCGACGTCACGGCACCAGCAAAATAAGCTTCGTTTCAAAATAACACGTCATTGCACTATAAGTGAGATCATGGCTCGAAATTTTGAAATTGTAGCAGAGCAGCCCATAAATTGTTTTGAACACTCATTATTCAGAACAATGAAACTTCCTAACGTATGCCTATCCAAAATACATATAAGAATGCACTGCGCAAAATTGTAATGTCGCCATTTCTCAAAGAACCTTTCGAAACTTTTTGATGAACGCTGTATTGTACCGAAATATCAGTATACAGATTATGCAGATGTTGCTATTTGTTTCCTGTTTTTAATGACTTACATATGAATGCATTACGATATTGCCCTTTGCATTGGTTGAATGAAATCATTGCCTCGAAGTGTTCATTTCCAGACGAGAAATAAGAAATTTTGAGAAATCGAGTGCAAAAATTACACGAAGGTGAGACCCAACGACGAAATGAGCCCTGATCTCGCGAACAAATCGTTTAACCACCATCAATTCACAGTGGACGACAAGGCCACCCGTTTTATGTGGCGCAGACAGAAATGTACGTGAATAGTTAAGCGTTCTTTATTTGAACGTAAAACATTTGTTAAACTGTTGGACAAGACTGCAGAAAACGCATATGGTTTTAGCCCCTTGGTAAACTTCCCAAGTTGTTCTGTTGAACTTTATCAATTCTTAAGTGCTTATTAATGCTCACAGTATTAGTTGGGGAATGCGAACGCAAGCATCTGATAAAGAAGGCTGCCTATTAAGATAGAGAATTGGTGCAATGTGAAATACACGTTGTCCTTTCCTTCTCTCTAACAGGTAAACTGTTTTCTTGAATCACTCTGGTCAGAATAATACGATGAGCTGTGGAATTATGCCACATATTCTGAAACAAGATATGGTGGGAGGCATTACAACGGCGGTGACACGAGATACGCTTCCAGCAGTCCCGGTTAAAAATATCTAATTCGTTCTGTACATGTTCGGAAACGAAACAGAGGACATTTAACTGCACGCAAACATGTCCATCTAGGCTGCAATCAAAAAACGATTCTTGATGAACGTGCAAACCGATAGTGAACAAGCGAGATCTCTCGCCAATGTTATTTTCGTCGGGGTCCATTTTCCAAATTTTTTTGTGTTCGCTTTGGCAAATCTTTGCACATTTCACTCAGGAATTCATATTAGGAGGTGCTCGTCTGGTTGGCAACGTTCTCCATCGCATGCACTCCAGTGCTGACATCATAAATTCTGCTAGAGGATAATCATTTCCATAACTAACCTTTCCCGTCATCACATTATTTTCAATGCGCCATTTAATGCATAAATTATAAATCGTCCTTAAAATATATTTTTTAAACCTTCGGAGTGTCATAGATTATGTCTACCAGATACAGTGACAACTTTTCCGATTGCTGACTTCAAACTACCGGGCAAACAGAAACACATACGCGCAGACATCGTTCGTACTCGCTATGGCAAAGCTTGCATAAAAAGGGAGTAGTGTAAGGTTAAACGACGAAAATGTGGGAGGAATTCAAAGGAATAACAACAAATATCGTTTCCTGAGAGGAAATGCATTGTGATGAAGCAGCTAACAGAGGCGGACGCTTCTGTTATCTGTCGCAGGGGAACCTAGTGAAGTGACCCCTCTCCGTCTCCTTTCCCGCGATGACCTCGTAGTGAGTAAAATAGCTTTGTATTTGTGCATTGAAAAGATGGATTCGATTTGTCTTCAGCTTTTGGAGGGGATCTATCTATAAATATAAATATAAATATATATATATATATGCACATATATTAATACACTATACTTTTCAAATATGCTATACTACCATGTGCTATAATCAATCTATTGTGCTCTACAGTGCATTGTTGCACTATATTGTGTTCACTAATTGCGGTATAGAGAACGACAAAGTTTAAAGTCGAAAACTATGGCACGATATACGTACGCTGAGAGACAGAATAAGAAAGTCAAAGCACGCACCAATTCAAGCACTGTGTAAAAATGCGCTCAAAATGCACCGAGCCTAAAATGCAGATAGGACTCGAGAAATAATTTCAGAAAGAAAAGTTTACTTATCGATGACTGCAAAGGAACGAAATAACTGGAATGTCCAAATTTTGTAGCAGTACTACTTGTTAAGCGATCATAAAGTGTGTTCCAAGGTATAGTTCGTTTAGTAAAGAAATAATTTCGGAACGATATTCCACAGGACAATGTGAATACAGCGTGACAGAAACAAAGTATGGTAAGACCTTTCCAGGCAAAGGCAGGAGCTACTTAAGTCATTACGTGGACGAGGTGAGGACGAAAACCCTTTCCGTTCCACCCTCGCCAACAGTACCTCCAAGTGAAAAAAACAACTATTCGTTTGGCAGAAAAAATGCTCTTAATAATCAACATAGCTCAACAGATCTTGAAGATGCATTGGACGGCTTAATGCACTATATTATATAGTACGAAAAAAAACGATGGCACTGAGATATTGACATTCTTACTCAGGTGTCGTTTTGTGGCATGGGCGTCAAATAGAAATCAGACGCGCCACAGGAGCCGACTGCCTCGCACTACTCGCTTCTCGAAATTTGCTTTCACCGCTACATGAACCGGGCACCCTGGTCGGCCTATCGCATGAGCCGCACATGAAATACCCCTTCCTAGCACCATTTGACGTGAAGTCACATATGTAATTTGAAAATAACGCACAGATGATTAGTGCGAGCACTGCACGCTTTGTGATTTTCAGCTTACAATTTTGCGGCCATCACCATATCAGCAACCAGTTCATTTCGCGCTGTTACCACTCGAAATAGTTTTTATTTCGGCCTAATCAAAGCTAATGATTGAAATTCTCTGGACTCTGTTATTCTGGCAGGCTCACGACTCTCTACAATAAGTCGACGTTCACATCCAAAAATGACACGTTTCTAGACTGATATTCGTTTTGTTCTCCGTGATGAAGCATTGTCTCCATGATTTGTGAAATGAAAAGAAAGCCGAAAAAATATTTTGAAAACTACGAAGAGAAAAAAATCGTAAGAACGAAGTGAAACTGTGTTGCTCCACTACAACACGCAATGAAATAGTTGTGTGATACACGAGGAGTTTGCTTCCAATCTAAGAAGCAAATATATAAGACTTTTGCCTTAAAAACACACAGGAAATATATGGCAACCGGTATCTTAAAAAGTCCCCGACAAGTGATACCTAGATACGTCGGCAATATGAGTGGGATAAAACTGGAACTGTGCAGTAAATTAGCGCTCGTGTTACGAAATGAAAAGTGCACAGTGACAAACTTATTAGCAGCCAAGAGTCCGATTTACGATTTGCAGATCCATGAGGCAGTTGTTAGACCTGAGCTAAGCGAATAGTGGGATCGACGAGCTTAGTTTTTTTTTTTGGTAAGACCTTTCCAGGCAAAGGCAGGAGCTACTTAAGTCATTACGTGGACGAGGTGAGGACGAAAACCCTTTCCGTTCCACCCTCGCCAACAGTACCTCCAAGTGAAAAAAACAACTATTCGTTTGGCAGAAAAAATGCTCTTAATAATCAACATAGCTCAACAGATCTTGAAGATGCATTGGACGGCTTAATGCACTATATTATATAGTACGAAAAAAAACGATGGCACTGAGATATTGACATTCTTACTCAGGTGTCGTTTTGTGGCATGGGCGTCAAATAGAAATCAGACGCGCCACAGGAGCCGACTGCCTCGCACTACTCGCTTCTCGAAATTTGCTTTCACCGCTACATGAACCGGGCACCCTGGTCGGCCTATCGCATGAGCCGCACATGAAATACCCCTTCCTAGCACCATTTGACGTGAAGTCACATATGTAATTTGAAAATAACGCACAGATGATTAGTGCGAGCACTGCACGCTTTGTGATTTTCAGCTTACAATTTTGCGGCCATCACCATATCAGCAACCAGTTCATTTCGCGCTGTTACCACTCGAAATAGTTTTTATTTCGGCCTAATCAAAGCTAATGATTGAAATTCTCTGGACTCTGTTATTCTGGCAGGCTCACGACTCTCTACAATAAGTCGACGTTCACATCCAAAAATGACACGTTTCTAGACTGATATTCGTTTTGTTCTCCGTGATGAAGCATTGTCTCCATGATTTGTGAAATGAAAAGAAAGCCGAAAAAATATTTTGAAAACTACGAAGAGAAAAAAATCGTAAGAACGAAGTGAAACTGTGTTGCTCCACTACAACACGCAATGAAATAGTTGTGTGATACACGAGGAGTTTGCTTCCAATCTAAGAAGCAAATATATAAGACTTTTGCCTTAAAAACACACAGGAAATATATGGCAACCGGTATCTTAAAAAGTCCCCGACAAGTGATACCTAGATACGTCGGCAATATGAGTGGGATAAAACTGGAACTGTGCAGTAAATTAGCGCTCGTGTTACGAAATGAAAAGTGCACAGTGACAAACTTATTAGCAGCCAAGAGTCCGATTTACGATTTGCAGATCCATGAGGCAGTTGTTAGACCTGAGCTAAGCGAATAGTGGGATCGACGAGACGAGTTTTTTTTTTTTTTTTTTTTTTTTTTTGATGGAAAGCCAATAAGCGTTGCTGCTAAAAAGCGGGGACTAAAAGCACTATTTCAATCGATTCTAAGGGTATTTCAAGAAAGCAAAAGATAAATCGATAGTGAGTTATTTCGGCTCTTCATTGTCAAAGAACTTCACCACACCAACCATTTCTAAAGCTGCATTCAAACTGCTTTCATTTCCATGTGCTATACTTAGCGCACTAGGCACTTCATTATTTCAAGTTTTAGTTGTAAGCAAAAGATGCACTTAAACAACTTATAGTGAGCGCATATCGGTAGAGAGACGCTCTTCTCCGCCGATAACTTTGGAGAAGCAAGAAATAGAACAAATTGAAATGATTTTTCAAAAATGCCTAAATTTAACTTGAATTTGCGGAGCCTGTTGACGGCGTCCAGACAGACTGCGATGAAGCGTCACTTCCGCTGCATTTTTTGAAGCCTACTTTGATGGGTTGTCTACATAGATAATCCTTAAAGGGCTATCGTCTCTAGCAGTATCAGAGGAGAAAGCTATCCGATGCCTACATCTGCCAATTTCTTCTTCAGATGCCGACGATGGCTAGCTCTTTTGTATGGCTGTCTTTAGAGTGTTATCGTCTTTAGCAGGACCAAATTGACGCGGATGCATTAAATGGCTTGCTGCTGGTTATGCCCAGGGGAAAAAAGAGATTTTACGCATCGTGGAAAGTTCAGCCGATTCGATTGCAGAGCTCGGTCGTCACATCCACAAAAAAAGAGAGATTGCATTACTTCTAAAAGAAAGAAAGACAGGCAAGCATCTAGAGACATACAGTGGAGGATGCACGATTTTCGTTTGAAACTGCTTATTACTTTCACAAAAAACAAAAAAAAATACTGAAACGGTTGAAAAGTTAGATTGAATTCTCAACACGTAAATTAGGAAACGATCGAAAACAATTTGCTGAAAGCGTTCATTTATTATAAACGCAAAATACGCGCAAGCGTGATTTCCAATATTGCCGTGTACATCAAGTCCGAATAAACATCCGAACGCCGACTCAGTGAAAAAAGAAACAAAAAATAAAACATGAACCTTTCTACAGAGCACTGCTGTGACCGTTTGGCAGTGATTTCATGTGTATAAACCATCTTACGTTGTTTACACAGTGAGTTGTTTAGCACAGTGTAAATAAGCTGGGGCTAGTGATACAATAAAAATTTAGCTTCTCAGTTAGCCTAAATTTGTCTTGTTGAAGCTTGTTCGATTTGTATTTCGTATAAATGGCTATCGAATATAAAAAGGAAAAATATTATGGTCGAACCAGAATACACAATCCTTTAGTGCAGCACGCTAAAACCAAGAAGGAAGCTCTGACTGTTTAGTTCCGTTCGGCAGGGTCGATGTGTCGGCATCAAGATATACATCGCATCTGGAAACCAATGGCATATTTATTGAGTTATAATCCAGCGCAGAACAGAAATCTTCGCTTGCACAAATTGTAGGCCGGGATACTGTGTGGAACTCGAACATTTCAAAAATGAAATGAGCTGAAAAAAAAGTGAAGAAAACTAAACAAACTGAGCTCAGAAAATAACCTCTGGTCGATATAATGGCCGCAATACAACGTTTATAAGATATGTGAAGGTAGAGGTCGACCTCAAGTACACTATTTTGAAGAAGTAGGCTAGCATTATTTTTTTAGTTTTACGTTCAGGTGACCAACAGTTTTTCAGGAAATTGGAAATCAGCCGATTGCGAAGTTAACAAAAAAGGTAAAGCTGAATGAATGCAAATCAGTGACATTTATCGAAAACTTTCACGACGATGGCAACCGAGAAATTTTAAAGTTAGTAGTTATGATCAAAGTTGTAGAAACGGAATGTATATCAGTCCCTCCTCTTCAAGCAACGGAAATAGGCCATTCCCATAATGATCCCCCTCTTCGTAGGCCACCAAACATTCTAAGGGGGATAAACGGATCCCTCAAAATCGTTCAACTAGACCTTCAAGGTGAGCCCGATTCGTGGGAAGAGTTGCAAGCTTAATGGTAAAAAGTGGCCACTTTGACAAATGTTTGCGTTCACAAGCCAGAATGTGAGGCAGGTTGTTGCGTTTTAAGTGAATTCACAAGTGCTGAAACGTGCACAGCTCTAAGTTTCACTGGTTTGCAATGTAAAATGACCCAGTGAATCTACTATAACAAAAACACCGAACACGCGACCAGTACTGCAAACATGAATCGCTAATCTTAAATAAACGCATTTCATGGTTGCAGTTGCATGTTTCCAGTCGTACTTGAAAACTAGAGTTTGAATTTGCGAAAACTACTGTTGATATCAAGAAAAGAAAAAACTGAGCACTTTGTTGTTTATGGCATAGTGCGCTTTCCCTTTTCTAACACAATAATGCGCAAGTTCGTTGAGAGTTGCTGAGATGTGAGAGCTTAATACGTCCAAGAACACTCGACCACATCTCAGCTATACTAACGAGTTATCGTTGTGTGCTTCCCTAATCACATCATATGCGAAACGCGTAAGGAAGTACACAAGAAAAGTAGTCTTGGCAAAATGAGGTAAGATTATCAAGATGGGAGCGGGAAATAGAAGGCAGCAGATTGTTTTTCACTTTAATACTTTCCTGCATCAAAATTAATCGAACGTTTATGAGAAAATGGATTTAGACTTTTGACTGTATTATACGTGCATGTTTCAATGAGGCTTTCTTGGAGGAATGAGTATAGTTTTTGAGCTCCAAAATAGCCATCTGCCAGCTGGGTATTCAAAATCGTAGATGACTTACAGTAATGAAGCTGAAGATTTTGGCAAGTTACTCATAGAAGCATTTTTGAATTTCCTAAACAGTCTTTGACTACTGCCTTCCAATGATTGTTTCAGGTGAGCCTGATGGCACCACTGCCCATTCGCCAGGAAACGCGTTGCGTTACTGTAGCTACGCATGCACGCGCAAACACTTGATACCACTACAGCATGCCCTCGGCAAGAATTTATTCGGAGCATGTGTGTAACCTAAAATTTCAACGCTTTCTTGTCCTCTCGAAATTTGCGCTCTCTATTTTTATTTCTTCAATCGACACAGCTCAATTTGTCGTGATCGCAACAAATCGATGGTTTGCATTCCACCCGAAACTTTACGTAGCTCTACCGATGTTAGGAAATATTAAACGACCAATAAGACAAAAGTGGAAAGCTGCAGCCGAGTTTCTCATTTAGATTTCCTGCAAAATCGTTAATGTTCATAAAGATGGCAATGGAAAGAAATACTGAGGAGAGCACACCTTTGAGGATGAAAGCTTGAGATGTCAGTAGGGCAACAAAAGCAGCCAACATAGCGCTAAACAGTGCAGAAAGTTTACCAAATGTGAAATTCAAGAAGAAATAAAGCCCCATTTGTTCCAGCGTGCCGACTTTTCTAGATGACATATTGAACAGTGCGAGAGCAATTCGCATTTTAATTGCAAGCGGAAAAACCAAGCAGCATTTTAAATCACGAGTTCTATTTCAATTAGTTTAAACGATCGAATCGGTTTCCGCTCTCGATTAGGTTAATTAACTTTATCTTCATATATGCACGGACTCACACCTTCGCGATGTTCATCAGCCAGCTAACTTAACATTCTGTAAGCAGCACCATGAGGTTTCCTTCTGAAAAACCGAAGAATTGCCAGAAGATCACTTCTAGTCGGCCAGTAAGGCATCCGCTTTTCTTGCAGATGTTAATTCTATTTTCATATTGATGAATGCCTGTCTATCTGTAGACGAAAAACTTTGCTTGCACAAAGAAAATTTTTTTATGGAGAAACGTGTGCTGCACGTGATTCACTTAACCAAATATTATTCCAATGCATAAGTGTGGTATGGGTAATGGTTCTTGGCTTAATGACAGTGTGATTGGAGAGGGGGGAGGGAGGGGGAGGAGGGCTAAAAGGGGGGTGGGATTGGACAGTGGATTAAATTGAGTACTGATGTTGAAGCAGTACACGTGGATGCATGATATGATTTCACAAAACGTGTGAGGCATCAAAGGAACGAACGCATTAGCAAAGCCTTAGAAGAACAGGAAGGAAAACGCCAACGAACGAATGATTTTGAGTTTCTCATCGACAGTGGTGTAAGCAGAGACGAAATCTTCCCTTGGTTCTCTCTGCTCAATTTGTTACCATTGTTTAGATGGATGAAAAAAGAGCGTCTAATAACGTCAAACGATATAAAATGTGGCTCGAAAGCGGATAATTGGAGCGATACTGTGAAACCCTTTCCGATTCGTCGTAAAAGAATACAGCGGCAACAGAATGAAAAGCAAAGTGGAAGTCCCCGTCCCCGTCGCGTGGTCCTCACGTTCCACGTGCAGAATGGAGTGGGCTCTCTCTCCACGGGTAGCACTTTCACGTCCATCACAAGGACGGCACAATCGGTTATTACTGCTGAACATTAAACTTTGGGCCCACAAAGCGAGTGTATGTTTTTCATTCCTACATCCGCCGTGGCTGGCACAATAACCTAACACTAACTCGTTCACTCATGCCGTTTACTAGCTGTTGAAGATCGCAAAAGCTGACGAGTGGTTGATTTTTCGTTACAAGGGAATCTCTGATCTTGTCAGTCCTCCTTCGCGAAAGTAGGGACGGCCGTTAGAGTTTCAATATTTTCTGCTCACGTTTCGTGCCTTTTCTGCGGCACTATCTCACCATCCGAAGTCGTTCCCGAAGGCAAACAACAGTGGAAAAAAACCTGCAGAAGGGTTGAATGGTCTACGAATGCGATAACGAAATTGGGAAAGCAGCCGCTCATGAGCCATTCGGTATTTTTTATTCGCACGTTTCTTTCGCCGCAACGCGTTTTATAAAAGCTAACTCCAGGGTCCCTCCTTTCTTCACAGGTGAAAGCAATTTTGATCGTCGATAAATACGGAAAGTCTTATAATTCTTTCTTTGCACCGATGAGACGACCCGAATACGATTCTGGAAAACATTTGCTTGATTATATATCAAGTACAGCTTTCATAATTTTTCTGCTAAGTTCATACGCTCAGCAGCACTTGCGAAATTATAACAGAACCAATGGAAAGGAAAATGAATTTTTTTTTCGTCGTGAAATTATTTTCTTTGCTTGACTTTTCGTTTCTTGTGGACTATCCTCAAAAGAGAGAAAATGCTTTCCATTAATGTCTCCTGGCCCAGGAACATCGCTATCGGAAAAGCGTAGCAGGAAACAGGCCGCTGTCTATGGAAAGAAAGGAGGGGACAGCGGCATTAGGTTAGTGCACATAGAAATTCGAAACTTACTCAGCCAAAACCCATACCGACTGTGAGCGCCACCAAAGGCATGCATATTGTGCTGCAAGATGGGCCACCCCCTTCTTTTCCCAAAAGTAAGAAATACGATGAAGGATTAGAACAGCCTGAGAGTTTGTGATTCCCTTATCGCTGTAATTTCTTGGGATGATTCGAGGATTCATCCACTTTTGCCACATCGAAATAATGCAATGGAGTGATTGACTTTAGAGGAGACGCTATCTCGTTTTGCCCCTCCTGTCTTCAGACTTCCATCAGCACCACTTACAAAACAAGTGATTGCGTGTCGACCACTGAACAACATTGAAAAACAAATCAAGCTGCCTTCTCAGTATTCCTATACCTAACTGTGGGTCATTATCATCACGAAAGTTAAAGAGTTCTGCTCAGTCTTACAATATTTTCCTCAGAGGTGTTCTAATTCATTTGATAACCGGATGCTATCAGATTTTGTCCTTAGCATTTTCGTTTGACTTTTCACAAGCGACTCAGTTTTTCTGAAAATGGTACCGAGACAATATGTATTTCATGATTTCAACGAGCATTGACACCACGAAAAGAGTTACTATGGAAAAGTGGCGAGCAATTGTTCGAGTAAAAGCGGAATACGATAGGTCTGTTAGGAATATTTTACTGGTACGTCAAAAGAGATACTGAGAAAGGGATAACAAATATTGCAATCACTTGATCGAAGTTCAGTAGGTGCTGTCTATGTGTGATTTAAAAAAAAAAAAGCAAAAACACGAAAAAACTTTGTAAGACCTTCTCCCCATTATGATGCAAAATAAAGATTTTAGAAGTCTGCTTTTAAGCTAAATTTTTCAGAGATGCCCGCGACAGACTGCAGTCGTTTTAAAGTCACTTTGTGGAGATTAGACGCCCTTACGCACAAGCGAAGCTTCGCGACCGTTCGAGAACCCCTTGTCGTTTATCACTGAAGGCGTCCTTGGATTGCATTTATGCGAGGCACTTTGCTTACACAACTGATGTTTTCACTGCTCCAACCCCCATTTAGAGAATTGGGAGCTGAAAAGCTGAGTAGCAGGTGCAAACAGTCTCACCGTTTTCTTCATGGTTGTTGCCTGTACCATCCGGATGGATGGTGTCCATGGGTGATCTCGATTTCATAGTACGCACCTCACCACGCACAGCGCTCACCCGGGACCATCAGCTTGTTGGAGAGCTCGTGCACGGCTCGTTGACCGGTTAACATGTGCCTAGCGCAATCACTTCCCGCAATCACGACTATTTTTGCTGAAGTAACGTCAATGTGATCACAACTAGGTTGCTTATATGTGAATGACGTTCTAAACGTGAACCATTCATCGTATCACCTCGAATAAAGCCCGTATGCCATGCTGCCTACGGCTTTATTAAACACTAGACTCGGATGGAACAAAGGAGCTAAGTGAAGTAGGGGACTCCGTTTGATGTTTCATGATATTTTCACAAAAAAGCATTCTATGAAAGACGAATAGGCGAATTAGATGAGCTGCTTCAATTGTCGCTTTCGCAAGTTTCGCAACTGAGTGCCAGCATGATTTTAAGCTTTTATTATATTTTCGTGTTTCATATCCCAAAACAAGAACAAAGATTGGTCATCAAGTACCAAACAAGCTGTATTTCAGTCACAAGTGACCAATGATGAAAAATGCTTCATCGAAACGAAAGCATTCTTCACATAAAACAAAAAATCGCCACAAAGACTTGAGTAAACTATCAGATCTTATCAAAGCACTTCCGCAAAAAAAGAGCACAAACGTCAGCCGAAAAGAAAGTAGATCAGAACAAAATGAGAAAACAAAAAAGATCTTCACATACAGCTAAATCCAGAATTTCGACAAACCGACAGCCAGTGTTTCGTGCAAAGACACTTTCAGATGTGGCCTCGAATGCTCGCACCCTACCCTCGCATGTTTCTCTTAACTTATTTTTGATAAATCTTGGCAAACTTAGATTCGTGAAGCGAATTCGTCTTTGCACATATGCCTTAGATTCAATCCGTCCATCGCGCCTCCGCGGAGATCTCGCGGAAACGGAGGCCAAACGTCACTTCATTCTCTCAGCCCCGTCCTCTCAGAGATGCCACCTACCCTACCAGCCCTCGTGGGGAATGAAAAGGATCTGTGCGTAATAAGCATAAGTCGTTTAAGATTAATCCTTCAGTACTTTTGGAGATCTTTAGCGAGTAAAAATGTCGGTCATGCCAGTCCAAGTCCACTTTTTACATTTTGTTGTTCTCACTGCACAATACCTCACTGCGTTATACTATTTTACACAAAGCTGACTGTGATACAGTGCAGCATAAACTAACCCCCGACTGCAACACTGCGGTGCACAAAGTAGGCATAAAATGGAATCGCTTTGATTGGAACATTCAAGAGCGGAAAAGTATCTGTATAGGTAGACAGTCAAAGAAAGCAACAAATAAGCAACAAATTTACCACTCAAAACAATTCAAAAATTCGTCTAAAGCCGACATGAGATGCATTTAAGCCGAAAGAACCGAAAAGAGTAACTCGAGAAAACAAATTTTTGAGAAATAACCGCATATTCTCGACGTTCAATTCTTTATGACCTGAATAGAACTTTGCAAGCGGAATGTCCATTTATTGCAAGGGGTATTGCTCGCTGCTACAGAATTATAGAAATACAACAAAACGGTGTTTTGACGGCAAAACTTAGATGTAGCACAAGGACCAAGAAACCTAACTATTACTTATATCCTTGCGCTGCTTTCCTATCATTCGCACTCCACTGTAGCTCTTTCAGGATAGCGGTATAAATACCGTTCAACATACCTTCATTTTCGAATGAACGCTGTACTGTGCCATCATAAAATTAGCGCAATGCAGCACAAAAGGTGCAATAACTTTTTGGTAAAATGGCAAAAAAGATTGCTATTACAAGACACAATCATTCCACCATGTCGCACCTCCTGCTTCTTCTCTTTGGTTCAGTGCTTTCTCCGATTGGCTAAATCACTTTGATCGCTGCGAGAATGGCAAAATCGAAAAGACATCGGTCTTCGTCCTTGTGAAGAGAGAGAAATTTGTAACAATTTCTCACTTTTCTTCATTAAAATTATAAAAATCCTCCACTTTTCTTCATCAAAATTATAATAATTGTTCCCTTTTCTTCATTAAAAACAGGATGATTCTTCACTTTTCTTCATTAAAATTATAATAATTCTCCGCTATTCTTCACTAGGATTACAGCAATTCTTCACGTTTCTCCGTTAAGGGTATAATAGTTGTTCACTTTTCTTTATTAAAATTATAATTGTTCGTCATTTTCTCCATCAAAATTATAATAGTCTTCATTTTCCTTCATTAAAATTATAATATTTCTCCACTTTGCTTCATTTAGATTATAATAATTCTTCAGTTTTCTTCATAATAATTATAATAAATCTTCATTCGGCTTCATTAAAATTACACTAATTGTTCACTTTTCTTCATTAAAATTACAATTATTCTTCGCCTTCCTTCACTAAAATTATAATATTTCTTCACTTCCCATCATGAAAATAATGGTAGTTTTTCAATTTCCTTCATTAAAGTTCTAACGATTCTTCAGTTTACTTCAATAAAATTATGATAATTCTTCAATTTCCTTCATTAAAATTATAATATTTCTTCACTTTTCCTCATTAAAATGATAATAGTTCTCCACTTTTCTTCATTATAGTTATAATAATTCTTCACTTTTCTTTATTATAATTATAATTGTTCGTCATTTTCTTCATTAAAATTATAATAATTTTTCATTTTCCTCATTAGAATTATAATATTTCTTCACTTTTCTTCATTAAAATTATAATGACTCTTCAGTTTCGTTGATTAAAATAATGATAGTTTTTCAATTTCCTTCATTAAAGTTGTAACAACTCTTCAGTTTCCTTGATTAAAATTATAATAATTCTTCACTTTCCTTCATTAAAATAATATTATTTCTTCAATTTCCCTCATTAAAGTTATAATGATTCTTCACTTTTCTTCATTAAGATTATAATAATTCTTCACTTTTCCTAATTGAAATTGTAATAATTCTTCACTTTTCATCATTAAAATTATAATAATTTCTCACCTTTCTCCATTAAAACTATAATAATTCTTAACTTTTCTTCATTGAAATTTTCATAATTCTTCAGTTTTCTTTATTATAATAAATCTTTGCTTTTCTTCATTTAGATTATAATAATTCCTCAGTTTTCTTTATTAAAATTATAATAATCCTCACCTCTCTCTGTTAAAATTATAATGGTTCTTCAATTTATTCATTAAAACAATAATAATTCTTCATTTTACATTATTAGAATTATAATAATTCTTCACGTTTCTTCATTAAAATTATAATAGTTCTTCAGTTTGCTTCATTAAAATTACAATAATTCTTCACTTTTCTTCATTTAAGTTATAACAATTCTTCACTTCTCTTCATTAAGATTATGATAATCGTTCACTTTTCTTCACTGAAATTATAATAATTCTTCAATTTTTGTTAATTAAAATTATAATAGTTCTTCACTTTTCTTCATCAAAATTATAATAATTCACAACTCTTCCTAATTAAAATTATAATAATTCTTCACTTTTCTTCACCAAAAGTATAATATTTCTTCAGTTTTGTTCATTGAAATTATAATAATTGTTCACTTTTCTTCATGAAAATTATAATATTTGTTCACTTTTCTTTATTAAGGTTATAATAATTCTTCATTTTCCTTCATTAAAGTTATAATAATTCTTTACTTTTCTTCATTCAAATTATAATAATTGTTGGCTTTGCTTCATTGAAATTATAATAATTCTTTACTTTCCTTGATTAAAATTATAATATATCTACACTTTTCTTCATCAAAATTAAAATAATTTTTCACTTTTCTCCATCAGATCTCACAAGAGGAAGAGCATTGTTATTATTTAGGCAGAAAGCTTTCAGTTGTGAAGAAAGTAGTTATTGAGCGCTTGAAGACTGCAATGAGTTCGCGAAGGACCGCGTCCAAGAACTTCAAATCGTTTTTAAGCTGACCCTTAGCGTGAAAGGAACTAGTGAGTGAAGGCAGCTATCATTTTAGCATCATGTAGAAATTTGAGGAAGTCGTTCAGTACCACTGGAATTAGAAGGAGTTTTTTGAAGACTCCGATGGCTACGCTAAATTTGGTTTGGGCGGAGCTGAAAATATATTTATTAGACCTTGAAGAAAGTCACATAAATGTAAGAAGTATCAATTTTGCTCATCCAGTAGCAAAACGATGTAATCGATGAAATTTTAAATCCGGTGATTTTGTTATTTTGAGCTGTCTGAAGGAAGTCACGGTGAAGCAATAGGCCAAAATGCTGCGACGAGTATCATGGTAGGAACATCAGCGTTCGGAGCTTAGCAAGTGGTAGAGAACGGTGACTCTCATTTCCCTAACGTTCCATTTAGTTGTCGGGGAAGTGAGAAATTTTGAAGGAATAAGGGCTGAAGTTCCAGGAAAATGCGAGCTAATAGTGGTAGCAGTTGTGATCTGAATCGCCAACCGAGTTGAAATGTTTATGCGTAGCGCAGGTTCCTCCCTTCGTTCATGAACATTCACTGTAGGAATAGGCAGCTTAACTGGGACTGTGTAAAGCAAGTAGCGTGTCATCCCCCTAGCTTCCCAATTTGATGAAATACTGACCAGTAAACGACTTAAATAACATCAAATGCTTGGCATGAATTGCACTGCCTAAATCACTCATCGAGCCCCTCTCCCTGGATTTTTCGTCAACTTCTACTGCTCATCATTTCCACATCGAAATTTGCGATTCACTAACTGCTCGATCAAATTTTTTTGAAAGTTATCCGCAATCAGCGACCTATAGTGACCCTCAAACCGAAAGTTTCACCTTTCAGGCGATCAAAAACCCTCAAAATCTTAGATCACTCCTTGCAACTATCGAGAAAGTCTTTTAGTTTTTGCCAATGCTAATTCACATACTGGTCGACCGGCCTTCAAAATCTTCGAATTTGAGGGCACATTTCGTTTGGGTGATGTCGCGACTACTCGTGATTTTGATTGAGTTTGTAGAAATTTGAATGAAGAAAATATTGAGGTAAATAATTTTATAGCAAAGAAGCGTTGCATGTGCATTGAAGGCACCGATAACAGTGACCTGTGTCGATCAAACGGATTAGTCAATAACTCTAAGGCGGAAGTCGGCAGATTAAATAATCATCGGGAACAGGACTGTCTCTAAGGAGAAACTCAGCCCACCAAGCCTATAAAAGCGGACAGCAGAAGGCTAAGAAAGAGTCATCTTTCAGAAGTTACGAGGCAGCGTTGAATATTTATTGTGGCTTGCTTTATCTTTAGAATTGTGTTGGTTTAATTTTCATTCCATGTAGGTCATTGCCGTTTACTTGCTATGTGAAATGCTATAGTGTCGCTTTCTCATTATGCAACAGAATATTGTACCACTTCTATCGAAGAAACTTCTGGTTGATAGAATTTGACTTTTTGTGCTTTGCTAAGATACGTTACAGAGTTTACGAGTTTATGATTATAAGATATTGATAGACTATTCCGCTGTTGTTTGTGTTTTGTTCGTTCGTAATGCGATTGTAGCTACGTTGTTCGTTGTGCCTTACGTACAAATAAAATGCAAGAGGTTTAATTACCCAAATTTGAGATTGGGTAAGGACGAACGTTTCGAAGAGGCGAGACGGAAGCAGTTGTTCGAGTAAGGAGAAGTGGCGCAACAAAGAGTAAGGAGAAACGGTGCAGGAAATCGTCGACTCAAGCGGAGCATCGACGATCGACGAGAAGCGAGCAGGCCAGTCAAGTATCACGACTTTCAGTATATACTGGCTACCGGGTGAGAGGAATTTTGGTCGAAGTGGACCTTCCATATTCTTTTTATCCTGACAGCCGTTGCAACCCGTAGACGCCCATGCCGATGGCAGTCAGCGTTACCTCCGGTTTAGCTGTAACGCCTAATAGCATAGAACACAGTACTCGTAGACGGTTTTATATAATGTTGGTCATGGGTCTCAGCTTCCACTAGGAAACGTCTCCATAATCGTATCCTGATTTCATCTATCGTCTTCAAATGCAGATTTTTCTTGGAAAAGACTTTCTTTAACGTGCTAAGCGTTCGAGTAGTACTGACAATCAAAATTTTTCTGCGCTGAAAGATTTTGTGGTTCCAAAAAAACATTTGAAATCTGTGCCGGACAGTCTGGACCAACCTATGCTTCCATTCATGTCTTTGCACTCCGTTCAGTGAGACCAAAGTAGAGAAGCATCACGAATATTGTAGGTTTGTATCCTTGAACAAAAAAAGATGCCATAAAACCGAACCAGAAGTCCCTCTGTCGCGACTACTCGCGAAGTTTGGTTGAGTTTGTACAAATTTGACTGACGGAAATATCGAGGTAAATAATTTTAAAGCAAAGAAGCATTGCATGTGCATTGGAGGCATCGATAACAGTGACCTGTGTCAATCAAAGGGATTAAGTCAATGGCTCTAATGCGGAAGTCGGCAAATTATATAATCATCGGGAAGAGGACTGGCTCTAAGGTGGAGGTCAGCCCACTAAGCCTATAAAAGGGGAGAGCAGCAGGCTTAGAAAGAGTCGCCTTTCAGAAGTTTCTAGGCAGCGTGGGATATTTGTTGTGGCTTGTTATATGATTAGACTTGTGTTGGTTTAATTTTCTTTCCACGTAAGTCATTGCCCTTTACATGCCATGTGAAATTCTATAGTTTCGCTTTCTCATTATGCAGCAAAATATTTTGCCACTTCTACCGAAGAAGCTTTTCGGTCGATAGAATTTGACTTGTTGTGCTGTGCTAAGATATGTAGAAGAGTTTACGAGTTTGCGGCTACAATATATTGATGTGCTATTCCTACGAGTTTACGACTATAAGATATTGATGTGTATTCCACTGTGTTGAAGTGTTGTTTGTGTTTTGTTCGTTCGTAATGCGATTGTGGCTACGTTGTTCGTTGCGCCTTACGCACTAACAAAATGCAAGAGGTTTAACTACCCCAGTTTGAGATTGGGTAAGGACGAACATTTCGAAGAAGTGAGACGGAAGCAGTTGTTCGAGTAAGGAGAAGTGCTACATGAGAGAGTAAGGAGAAACGGTGCAAGAAATCGTCGAGAAGCGAGCAAGCGGAGCAGCGACGATCAACGAGGAGCGAGCAGGCCAGTTAAGTCTCACGACTTTCAGTATATACTGGCTACCGGGTGAGAGGAATTTCCCAACGCAGTCATCACAGGTAGCAGTCACAAGGAGCGTGAGAGAAAATATGCCCATTCATGACCGTATAACGTTCAAGCAGAACAAGCTTCGTTCTAGCAAAGCTAAAGTGAACATGATGACAAGGGCACTCATGCTCACAACATCGGCAGAATTACGTCAGTTCAAACGGCAAACTTCCAAATTGTGCACAAAAAGCACATCAAAATGACCATACAATCACCTACCACTACCAACATAAGTGAGATGCATAAAACTAAAAGTCGGAAACGAAAGGCCACTCAATAAACCTCATAACTGCAGTTTCAGATCACATTTAGCTGTCTGAACAAGCGATTATATGGAATCACGTGGTAACTGGATACTTTGCAACTATCTTCTTCCGAAATTCTAGCACTGATTCGATGTGCCCACGAATGCCTATTGGCGCAGTTTCAGAAGTGCCCGTGTCATCGAATTCAAGTGGGACAGCAACAGAAATTGTCCTCGGTAGAAAGATTATTGCAGCCATCGCTATTTAGCAGCTGTCATTCCTATGGAAAAATGAGCAGAAAATTCACCAGCAAATTTGTCCTCGACTGATAATTACCATTTCTCATAAACCTGCTACGTGCGCTGCAGACTTGGAGAAACGTGACTCTATAACTGTTTTATGACCAGTATGGCAGAAGAGTTGGAGATATTTTACTTTTTGTACGATTGCATCAGATTTCCAGAATGTGCTTCTGTAAAAAAGATGACAAGCACTACGAGCACGTTTCTCGATAAATTCAGCAGCAAAATGAATCCACCTTTTCCGGCTTAAAACCTTTCGCTAATTAAAAAACAGCCGACCAATCCCATTCGTTTAATCTCGCATTTTCAAACTGAAAAAAGGAGAAGAAATCTGCCACAATGATGCGTATACGTTGCGAGAAAGAGCATGTAGATTTTGAAAAAAAAAAAGTCTTTCATTGATGAATGAACAATAAATAATCTTTCATTAGCAGCAATGATGAACTTTTTGCTGCACCTTTTCAATGAAAGGTGACAAAGTATGAATGCGCTCGTTGACCAAACGCTATGAATTATTCGACAAGACTGCGCGCATTTTAAGGGCAAAATATAAAGATCCGACCAATAGATCGTCATGTGTTCCCTTGGAAAAAGTTCATCGCGCACGCTTGCTACTCTACTGATTGTGGGAAAAGTGGGAAGCTTTTGTGATCCCTTTAAAGATTGTTATAAATATATATCTCGCCTTCAGCATCGCAACCAGACAAGCGACTGGATACACCCATGTTTAGTTGGCCACCTGGACATCAGAGATGCTGTCAAGAAAGCTTTCCAACCAGGAAAACTACAAAAAAAACGCTACAAAGTCACCGAACAAAAGAATATGTCGGTCACAAGGCCATTCTTTTGCAACCAGATGGCTCAGAATCACAACTTCATGTTACGCGAGAAATAATCTGAAAATATTAATTAACAATTCAACAACATCACTGACATCTGCACTTGCAACCACACTAATTTTCGCTCATTTCTGAAATCAGCTGATCGAAACAATCACTCTCGGATTTCCGTTTGTTCCCAAATACGAATGCATTCTTTCTCCTACAAAGGCTACTGCATTCACTCTTCCCTTCGCAGCCCTGAAAAACAATGAAGAATAACTTTTATTTTCCTTCAAAGCTTTTTTCCTGCAGACGAACGACGTAATGAGGCGAGCAGTCATGCTCCTTATTGTTCACCGAATTCCACATGCTGGAAACAGCAACTGACGCATACGAAATCGATGTGACTCCTTAGTGCTACATTCAGCCCTTGCCCGAAACCGCATCAGAACAGCGTGCCCCAAAATTTTAGAAATAAGACCACTTTAAATAAGTTCTCCTTCCTCAAACATGCGCCTTTATGGGAATATGAGTCCTCCTTCCTCAAGAAGACAGCTGTTTTCCAGGAACATAAACTTCCAGCGCATATTCATTCCCAAGATGGCGAATTTTACAAACTTTCCAAACCTCTGTATAGGTCAATCTCGGAGATAAGCTTTTTTTCACTATTGCTAACACTATAAGCCTTGGGATTTACCTTCCAGCTTTTACGATATGTTTTGTATACAGTTGGTAGGAAGGTTTTACTAATGTAAACGACTTCTTATGATGAATACATTTTTAGCAAGCATTTAGTTGTTTGGGCAGCAAACGTTCTGGTCAACTTAATAAAATAAGCATCACGCATCGGAGTTTGAAGTGCGTAAGCTAATAAATTCGTTCACTATCGTAAACATGGCAGCTAGCGGCTGTTTTACTATAAATTATGCTAGCACTTCCGTGCACGTAGTTGTTAACATTAAGTAGCGAGTGAATAGCTGTTTTGAGCGAACAATAAGTGAATCGATATTAAGATGCAGCCAAATCGTGGAAGCCTGTCGTGAAAAAAGGCGCATTTTTGGATCAGAAACAATTTTAAAAACAGTGCTCAAGAGGCACTATTAGGACAACTGAGCGTAAGGGATCCGCAAATAACACCGGATGGTGTGGCGGAGGCGACGCGAGAATCTCTTAGTCAGAAGCAAATTGCGAGTCTAACCACTTTACGGACTCATCGCGCTTTTCTTCTTTCAGCTTGCTTGAGGTTCGTAATGCCAGCACAGCCTGAGAGCCAGCACAAGCGTTTTCACTACTCTCTCACTCTCTGTCGCAAAAAAGAGACGCGCCGAATGCGCTGTGTGCTTAAATGAGCTGAATTAGCGCCATTGGCGCCGCCGAATGTAGAAACGCAGTTTTGCGGAATCGTTCCTGTTGAGCGTCTGCTTTCATTGGTGACATTTTTGAGCAGCTAAGATGCACACTGGCTGTCTCTGTCCCAGTCGCTTCAACGCGGCAACAAACGCTTCGCTAATCCGATTCGCTTAACCTTTCCCGTGCACCCAGAAAGTTTTCCGCTTTTTCTTTTAACAAAGCATCCATATGGAACACATCAAATTTCATTGAAAGATGCGTTGGCCACGACAGTGATCGTTATGCATTTTCATTTTCACAATATTTTCATGATCGTTAAGCAGAGATTACCGCGTCCTCAAGAGTGCACCTTACGGAAAGCAAGGGTTCTCAAAACTCGCAAAATTTTGAGCGGTCCATTGTAGCCTTTATATACCTTACACATCTTGCCGAATAATGAGAGGCAAACGGTTGCCTCCTTTATCTGAGATCCGAAGAAATTTCCGCTTCGATTTTCGCCAGCCACGCGTGTCAGGAACCGTAACATTTCGTGCATTTTTCTTTGAATTGTTCAGCCAACTTTTAAACAGAAAAAAATTAACGAATTTTGAAGTAAACTTTCAATGGTGATCACCAGTGCTTACATATTACCACTTCAAAAATCTTGCAGTTCTCGAAACGCTCTAATGAAACGTAAATGAAGAAACACACAAAATGAAACGAAATTGGTCAATCATTTGCGAAACTTGATCTCCCGAGATTTTTAGAAATAACTTTAAATATTCTTCAAAACTCTTCTTCTCAAAGAAAACGGTAAAACAGCATGCCGAGCCGCCATGGCCGTTCGATAGGATGAACACTTTTTGTAAAAGGTGGGACTACAGCTGTGGTTCTCCAACCCAAGCTTACCGCCACAACTGAAAAAAAAAACACGCTGACGTTCGGCAAAAAAAAAACGATGAGTAAAAGACTAAATTGAGGGCAAACGGCTAAGAGATATTGAATTCTGAAAGGATAAAAACAATATGGAATGAAATTCAAAATGATCAACTTGGACGCTGGTGTCTTCTGTGAAAAGCAATGAAGTTTTACTGTGGCCTAATTCGGATCTATGAGACTTTGATGAAGGATAAAACTGGGAAAAGTTTTTGTATTATGAAGCTAAATAAACTCTACCTTAGTGACATGCTCCTAGATGCTAGATTTTTAGACCGCTAGGCACAGCTTCACGCCTATCGAAAACCCGTAATAACAGCGGGGAACGCAAATCAGTTATCTGCATTCAAATATTGAGAAAAATGAGAAAAAAGAGACCGCTAGCGACGAATCCTCATTGCAGAATGATGCTTACCGCATACGGGCAAAACAATTGCACGTTTAGCCAAATTTACGAAAAAAAAACGCTTTTAAAAAGACGCCTAAATAAAGCATTCAACTATCGGAAGAGCCCATTTCACATGCGTCCATTTCTCCTTGCGTCTATTTATGATTCCAGCAGGTCGCTTCTCATCAATGTTTAAACGACCCGCCTCGCTTGATTTTTTTTTTGTTTTTTTCGTTTTTGCATTTCGGCATCCAAAATTCTCTCTTGCAACGACGATCTCTTATGAGGTAGTTTCCTGATAATGTGTTCGTTTGCATCATCCACCGATCGATGTGCACGTGCTTAAAACACCCTCTCAAAATTCGTACTCAAAGTGGCCATGGCGCAAAAAAAAATGGATGAGCGAATCTTATATCGGAGAAGTACGGGTCGAACGCGTAGTTATTTATGCGTCATAACTGTTACATGACTTAGTAGGACTGCGGCTACCCGGGGATAGAATAAGAAAATAAGGGGAAAAGGTTGTAGCAAAATTTTGGATCACCATTTTGAGCTTGCAGTGAGAATTCACGTGCTGTGAAATCATCTATCGAGACAAAACGCTAAACGTACATTATGCATTTCGTAATCACCTGCACAACAGTCATAAAATACCTTTCAGCACATACGCTTCCATGCTTCGTTGTGCCATAGTCGAAACTGGGCTTGGACGAGCAGAAAAACGGTATTTCTTGAAACAAATACATTCGTATTCCAATCATAGCAGTTCATCATGGAACCTAGAGTAGAGGCACCATGCCAATAAACGCTTTTTTTCTGGCCCGTACGCCTGAACGTGAACATTGGCTCCTTCACCGAATAAAACATTTAATTCTATCCGAGAACACGACGTTTTGCGCTGTGGGTGTGTGGTTCAATTACCCTTTCATCGCTGTTCGAACGTGCTAAATCCAGTAGCAGGGATACGCGATAAGATGCTGTCGTTGAATGCCAAGGTAAACGGCAGACGTTCTCAGCTTACTTTTATTATGAGAAAAGAGTACTGTCGGCTCTTATGTTATTAAAAGGAGGTCCAACCTTATGAAACGTCCTTTTTTATGAAACACTTCCCCTACTTCGTTCTAGCAAGGAAACTGGTCAGTTTCCTTGCAACAAATCTACGGCTGAAAATGCAACGCGATGAGTGGATAATGCTGACTATTTTATGCCCACAAATTGAGGATGCTAGACGAACTAGATCCATTTAAAGTGATGATAGTTGGTGTCACTCGCTGCGAAAAGTACGGATAGAAATTGGAAAATGAAAGTACAAATGTGCGTGCATCTTGTATTTGATCTGTTGAAAGCAATGTGCTCTGTTGTACGTATTACCAAAGAAATAGTTGAATTTCATACTACTGATGCATAGAAAACCACTGAATAAGGAGTGGTTGGATGTGGTGAGGTGGTTCTTTGCTGCCGTTCTCACCGTCAACTTTCTTCCGCTCACAAAAGGTTTTGTGATTGCAAAAGCGCGTTACTGTATGTGTGTAGATGAACTTAATTAATTAAAGGCTTAGTAAAGTTGAGTTGGCAACAAATCATACGATTCAACACGACTAATAAACTGCACTTGGAACGGAGTTTTTAATCGGCGGAGCAACATTTCTTAGGACTCAAAAGAAGCTTTCTTGCGATTAGTCCGTAATAACAAAACGGGTCGCCGCGTTGGCAACGGCAAATCTAACCAACAGCAATCATTAGTGCGCCTCAATGAACTCAGTCTATGGTCCAATATCTCAGGTATGATTCGTTTTCTATGCATCGCCTAACGAAGAAAGCAACTCCTAGAAACAGCGAGTATATTACTTGTCGCATTCTTTCGCAGTCTCAAGCAAGCTTCAAGAAGTTTTAAAAGTTCCAGTAGCCTAAAAATGCCATCTACAGGTGCGCAATGCGCCTAAATTCCATTATTGCGGATGATTAATCCATTTGGCTACAGTAGTTTTTCATTGAAACATACGTGCTTTTCGTAACTTGCCAGAAAAAAAAATTCACAGCAATACCAGATGCTGAACTTCGTTGTCTGCGCTAACTCTGCAGTGCGTTCGAGCCAAGTTTTTCATAGCTGTCAAAGTATACTTATGTTATACAATGCAACAGTACATAATAAACCATGGCACAAAATAACACAGTTCATCTTAAGGCTAGAAGTAGGGTGCAGTACACGTACGTCTCAATCCAATAAAGTGCGGTACAGGATTGGCACAGTTTAGGCTGTGACTGGAAAAACGCAGAAAGCACAGTTAAAGAATTATTTCAAAGCACACATTAAAATTTACTAAGTTGGAGTGTCGACGACGATAGGAGGAACGGATTTTTCAAGACACTTTTAACGCTTGATTATTTACGAGAATAAGCAAGAGGACTAAGTAAGCGATTGTGCAGTGCCTGAACGACCCTTCAAAGCGCGTCGCCAATGCGCTGTCATTTTTTTTTTCTCGAAGAAAGGTTTTTCGTTTTCTTTTAGGAGATAATAAAGAAATGAAAAAAAGCATGGCTTAGTAGGACTAAAAAAGTGTTAGGAAAAGACCATCTCTTCTTTACACTAGTAACGGTAATCATTTCGAAAGTCGTCGAAAACAATGAATGAAAGAATAGGATAGATCAGCCGCCAACAGTGCACCGAATGTATGTTTAACAGACATGCTCGCAAGAAACCTAGTGAGATCAAAATTCCTGATACGATAAGTTCCGAAAGTGCTCCAAGAAACAGGGACTTGGGTCGCTAACAGGTGTTTCACTTCCAAATGATTACTGAATTCCACGTCCCTTAACGCTGAATACATGTGAGCACCTTTTTAATTTGAGAGGAAGGCAGAAAGGATTGTTTCTACAGAATTTCTGAGTCGTCTCCTAATGCATAGAGAATCAGATTTTAATCTGACAAGAACGGGCAGAAGGGTCAGCGACTTGGAATGTAGTAATGGAGGGAAAGAGGGTCGGGAGAAATACGCACTGTTACATCAGTGTACGGCGTCAGCTCTGCTCAAATTTGTTACGGCGTTGAGAGTTTTATTGTGCGGGATATCCTTCTTGGCCCGTTTTACGATGTGCACATGCTAACTAATACGTGCAAAACGCCCTATGCCAAGGTCATAGCAGCCCATGTGTGCACGCTCGGGTGTTCGCATCTGTATATGCTCCGCGTATGTGTATGTTTCGGCGCATGTGTCCATCCCGTTGCGGTGCGCATACGTGTGAGGCATGCTCGGTGAGTACGCATTGTTGGTGACCGCGAAGTACGCGTTGACAAGCGCTACACAAACACAACTCACATGCTATGCGGACACACCATTAGGGTGGATGGGTGGAGCGGTGACATGTCTGCTGTGCCTGTACTGCATGTTTTGTGTATACGTTGTGTAGGCGGAGTGTGTGGCACAGTATGAATGCGGCGGGTCTAGTGTGTGTATCCGGGTATATGCATGTGTGTACGTGTGTGTCTGTCTGTTTCTCTGTATGTGGGTGTTTGTGTGTCTGTGTGTGCCTGTGCGTATGTGCATATGTGTGTGTGCGCGCGTGTTCCTGTGTGTGTGCATTTGTGTGTGCGTACATGTGTGTTTGCGCGTATGTGTGTGTATGTGGGCGTATATATAATGCATGTGTGTATATGTGTATGTGTGCGCGTGTGTGTACGTGTGCATGTGTGTGCGTGTGTGTGTGTACGTGTGTATATATGTGTGTATATGTGTCTGCATGTGTGCGAGTGTTGTGTTTGTGTATGTATGTGCGTGTGTGTATGCGTGTGTGTGTATGTATGTATGTACGTGTGTGGCGATAAGAGCATTGTGGCGGGAGTGAAGGCCTGGACAGCTACATGTTGAATCCATCAGGACAGGAAAAACCTTTGACAAACAATGTTTTTGAAAAAAAAAAAAGCTGGATCGTCTCTCCACGATGATCTAATGCTAGCATTGTGGCGGGAGTGAAGGCCTGGACAGCTACATGTTGAATCCATCAGGACAGGAAAAACCTTTGACAAACAATGTTTTTGAAAAAAAAAAGCTGGATCGTCTCTCCACGATGATCTAATGCGTTCGAGAAGCTTTGTAAACAATACTAGCGTTTTTAATAATGATTTGGGTCGTAAAAAATAGTGCTGAATAAATCAACGATAAACGAAATGTGTGCAGCTGAGAAGCGTATTGCAGTGTCCTTCGCGCACAAGGAATCTGCCGATAGTGACTGCAGAACGCATTTTTATCGTACATCGTACTTCGCGAAGATGGCGTTTTTAAATCGCGTCAACTATTAAACTGGTTGGTCAAAGCTATACAGGTGATATCTTATTCCGCTCGTGCTGCCCAATTCAACATAATTATATGCCATCCTCTTTGCTGAACGCTGCAACGTAATCATGGCATTTTAAAACCACGGAAACAAACTAGTCAGGCGCGATTCCGATAATGGATGCATCGCAACCGTGCCCAGCTACATCTCAAGAGAAGCAGAAAACCGCATAGAAAAATCAGCAGCATGTAAGCTGGAATGAGGTTTGATACCACTTATGCTGAAGAACGCATTTCAGTCAAAAATAGACTGCGTATGAATAAAATTGGAACACTACTGAGTGCTCGACTAAGAGTAGAGTTTTGTGAGATCGGCCGACAAATAGCGAATTAAATGCGACCGGATTAAAAACTAATAATGAGCCCGACGAATATTTCTAGTCTGCACCCATTACACTCAAAAGAGGAAAATTTTAATGGATGAGCTGAACGACAAAATATGTTGTCCCAACATTTCGGAAATGTACGAGGATATGGTCAGCGTTCTCAATGTACACTCACTAAATAACAAGTAAATCCCAGTTCGACGACGTGAAACGCATGCACCTGCGAGTGCACTAAACGGAAGCAGCATCGACGAAGATACACAATTTTGGGCAGTATTTAATCGCGGATAACACAGACCGCAGGCTATTTTGTTTAGAGGGAAATAACTCTCATTGAGAGTAGGAAAGGTTGTTTGTTATAAGCCGATTTTTTGTCCGTGGTTATAGCTAATGTTGCATTTCTTTTCATCTTTTAGAGGTACACAAAGACATAACGAAGATGGGAAGTCTACTGACGAAGAAGAAGGCTTATTCGGAGCGCAAACGTCCATTGGCTTATGCGGACCATAGATTCCATTAATAAATCATAATCCATTGCTAACGCTGTCATGTCTCTGATCGATAAATTAGATTTTATTCGTTGCATGAGTCAAGGCGGACGCCAACATCTTCCACTTACGCAAACATTCGATACGGTTTTCAGCCCGTACGCTAAAGATACATATGAAGTAGAATAGGAAAACAGCTCGGCCGAGGGGTACTTTCTTATCCGTTTAGAAACTTTTATGAATGAATGTTGTTTGACTTTAAGACGGATGGTTGTCATCGAAAATTTATTGACCCTCAGATCACTCACAATTTTCACTACATTATCTGTCAAACAGATGTCTTGCTTTGCGTTCACATCATCTTTCCGTACATATATTCGACAGCACATAATCAACATGGGCGCTTCATCGTTTCCAATAACTCTGAAAAAATTTTAATTTCCCTTCGAAGTGAGGATAATAGGCTTTTTATGAAAAAAAATCGTTCTGAACAACAATCTCTGCTGATAAGTCCTTCTCGTTGCATCCTTCATAAAATCAAACAACTTCAATTTTCATTCTCCGTGAATAAACGAAACTTACAGTACGCCTGAAAATGCAGTCGAAAATACGTCGATTTTTCTACTTGACACCACTTTGATATTAGCTCAGCTACTGTTTTCGTGCAAAGTGTGTACCGTGAAAGAAAAGTGAACCAATTACAGCATACAATCCTGCCGAAAAGTTAACTGTTCCCGATACATCAGAACAACAAATGACCGAAGTTAAAGAGGATACTGTCGTTGATGAGAATAATGAGGAATTCATAGCAATAAAAACCTTTCACATTGTGCTATTCCGCAGCCGAATATAAAGAAAATGCCCCATTTATACAAATTGCGTGCATGCGAGTTTGCATGAGCAGTTAGACGTATAGCGGCAAAGTACTGACTGGCTTGTCGGCTACAGTTACAAGTATTGACGAACACAAATGCGCAGCTGAAAGCATAGAACAATGAAATGATCCTGCCTGCACCACCCTTCACTGACCTCCCCTCCCCCATCCCCACCCCGAAAGAAAAGTAAGTGGTGAGCCGATGCTTCCAATTTCACGCCCAAAAAAAGTGCGTTTTGCACTATGACCACTAAATGAACATCTCCATATTTCACAGCCGCCCAAAGGCACTGATACTACTTAAATAGTTTTTCGCACGCTGAGATACTTAACGCATAGATTCTGTCGGCGTATATCTGACGAATATGCATATAACGTTAGTACCACATATTGCCTGCATTTCATTTTGTGACCCAACCTGAACCACTTAGAGAGTTGTTGCTAGAAAAAAAAACGTTCCGGAGCCTTTGAGCCGGAAACTCTTTCGTGAGTTCTTGTAGTAGCGTTTAGCTGCCGTCCGACAACCCCCAAGTAATTAGAATTTCCGCATACGGCAAAAATCTTCAGATTATGTTAAATAAACAAGTACATTATTTCCTTCGATACGCATAAGCTATCGACAGAACGGGCTCGGTATGTGATACCTGCGCAGTTTTCCGTATTTCAAACCAATCAGGAGTGCGTTCACTATCTACTAATGCGCCAAACTGATGATGATAATCGTTCAGCGCTTTGTTGCGAATGTTATCAGACTCAAGGGAAGGCGGAGTGCGTTCACTATCTACTAATGCGCCAAACTGATGATGATAATCGTTCAGCGCTTTGTTGCGAATGTTATCAGACTCAAGGGAAGGCGTGGTAGCAATTACGACCTTATGTCGTCTATTGTGAACGTCGTACGCGGTAAAGTGATATGATCATTATTTTTCATGCCATAGTAATCGCATACAAAATGAGTCATTAGTGTGTTTAAATATGTAATTCCCACATCTTAAGATGGTGTCAACGACACCACTCATTCTTGCATTAACATAAAAATGCATTCGCTCTTATAAGGGTAGAATCAATCGCAACTTTTATAGGACAAGAAAAATAAATACGCAAAATTAGAAGATGTAATGCTGGCTGGTTGGAATTTTACCGCAAAAAAATCCAACGTTCTGCTTTTCATTCGTGGTGCGTTTAGGTGAAAACAAAATTAGAAGCATTATATGGCATACTTGATGAGATATTGATGACATATGTGCATTAGTTAATGCTCCCTACTAACAATGTTGCTGCGCGTCCTGTTTGAGGGGTTATGTTGTGAGAGTTGCTTAACATTGGTGAACTACTTGTCACATTATACGCTCGATTATCAACTGGACACTTTTGTAGTTGCTCCACATTAGCATTTCTCTGTTACCTACAATGCATTCAAATCGAAGTCATCGATACGGAGAGAAAAATAATATGTCTTGCTTGTAGTGCCAATCAAACAGCCTTCAGAAAGAATGCATCGTACAGTAGGAATTAGTGAACATTGGAGCATGGAGATAACGATAGAAAGGGAAGTAAAAAAGAAAGAATTTATGTTCCGATATCATAGTTTTTTACAGCGAGAGAAAATTTCACATATTTTCGTTGAAGATCTCCGATGGACACCGAAACTTTGCATCTCGTAGAACAGTTTCTCATGGAATTATGGTTAAGGCCGGTGACTGCTTCAAAAGGAGCAAATTTTTTAAAAATGAAAGAATATGACAAGCTCTGGAAAAAGTAAAACTATAAAAGTTACCGAAAACAAGTGAATACAAACGAGACAGTCCCTGCTAGCAAAAAAGAGATATAGTTCGTGCTGCGACAAGGACGCCTGAACTTAGCGAAGAATTTGAAAGAAAAACGCTTTACGGCACTAAAGACTTCATAAACTACGCTATACTTCAGCGTACTACAGCGAGCATATTATAAGTAAAATTTAGGCGATAAGTTAAATAGTCATCAAATGAGATATTGATGGTTCCTGCATCATTAGCCAAGATGTTCAAGTGCAGCGATACTGCACATTTCGTTCATGCAAGAAACATCACTGTGCGAGCATAGATGTTAGCTAAAACTGTGTTCTTCGTACTTATTTATATGTTCCTCAAAGAAGCACCCAACTTTCATTTTAAAAGCAGAATGTGCGAGTGAAACGTATACGTGAGATGCATTTTGTTTATCGAAAACATTCTCAACATATGGTAAGCGGCACCGCCAAAGAATAACAAAAAATAATGCTTAAGAGGCGTAGAGCTGCAAAATGCATAAGAACAAACTTATGCATTGCAATTCCGAATATCTTTCTACACCCTCAAATCATGAAAATGAGGAAAGACTCTTGATAGTATAAATTCAAAAGCATACACAAATGTGCGCCGATACCCTCGCCAACTGGAGCGCCAATAAGGGGAGTTGACGCGATCACCGCTGAAGGTACGGAAGTTTTGCGCATACTGGTCTTTCCACCGAGCGTACCCGTGCTAAATATTCTGCTAAGGGTCCGGTGTTCCACGTTCATTGTTCCTGAACATGCATTAACATCATTATGTATGCATTATCTCATTATCAGATAGAATGGTTACTGGCTTTTAACAAGTACTAGGTGCACCGAGGTTTTGCTTCACAAACTCGATAATACACGAACATTTCAGCAAAGAGTGATTACGTGAAGTGTTCGCCTATATTGCTGAAAAGGGTCACATTTCCTTCAAGATCGGAGTTTGCAGACGTACAACAAAAAGTATTCAGTGTGCGTATTAACATTCACCGTCATTGTACAAAACAGAATAAACAGGAGCGGACTAGCTGAATCTGGAAGTGTCTTTAAAGAACAGTGTCATTATATTTTTGCTGTTGAACGGAGCGTCGTTTGAAGTGATTGACAGAAAGAAGTCTCATGTAAGGAACGCTTAACGACGATTTCCGAAGTCGAAAAAGAACCGCCGCCATTTCGCAATCATTCATCGGAAGGGAACGTACAAATTCACACGTTCCTAACTGTAATGGCTCATTAATAATTACGGGCCGAAAAGGCACATACAAACACATATAAGTAGAGAAGGACTAAGCTTCATAAAAATGTTCAGGTTTTGTTGAGGATGTGCTTTCGATAACGAGTAAAACGGAACTATTACAGAAATGCTCCATAAAATCTTGGCCGCCTGCTCCTATGAACGATATTTTCCAGAAAACTTGGTCAGAAAATATGGAACAATTGGAGAAAAGAATGGATACGAATAAATTTACTATTTAAGTAACGCCTTTAATAGATCAACTTACAAACACCGGTCATTTGGGGAAAGCTGATGAACTATTTCGAGAAATTCCTGGACATTAAACGTGTGGAAACCGCAACAATAAAACAAAATATTGGAGATGCATTCGTAAGCAATTCGTAAGCACTTGCTCTGTCATCGCATGAACGCGTTCATTTCACTTGCCTTCTGAGTTCATGCGGTCAAGCTGATGTGATCTGAGCATTTTTGTATACGGTCGATCTCGCTCAAAGAAAGTTCATTAACAGCGCCGAATGCGTTCTTATCACCTACGCCAAAAGAAGATTTGAAAATTAGCAACAAAAAAAATCTAATTTTTTTGTTAATTTGCATGCGAAAACAAGTAGATATTCAGATTATGCCTTAAGAAGTGATAAACGTTATGAGCTCTTTATGCGATTAAGGCTGGATGTGGCACACCGGCCTTGACTTCATAAAGAAGAATTGAATTTTTGCGATCAAGAAAGAAGGTCACACAACGCTGCACAACAGATATGCGGATAAGTAGAGGTTTCGTAAGAGCGAGCATTTTACATTACTTCTCATAGCGCTTAGCATAAGGATCGTTATAAAAACATTTTCGTACCGCAAGCAGCAATGGTATCTATTGGGTGATGGATGATGGAGACGTTGAAAAATAAATATGACAGCCTTTGCGCCATTAACAATAAGCAGTAAAGGGAAACCTTGACGCATTAAAAATTTACTTTGTTACTTGTTATTTACTACCTTTTGTCAATTGCATAAAAGTTACGCCTAACTGCTTGCAGATTGTAACAATATCCATTAACGCCGGCCTTATCAGACGTTAATCGTTCAGTAGCCGAACGCAATGACGAACGAAGAAAAGACCAACATTTAGAGATTACATGACCTTGCGCGGTTTCTTCATAAAAATGAGATATCGATCTGATCACCTAAACTGGCTCTAATTTTTAGACTATTGTTCCAGGGCTCGATGAATTTTAATCAAATTTTCGTACATATCGTCAAGGAAATTTTCTGCACTTTCGGCATTTTATGCGCAACAATCCCAGGCTCGAATGCACTATAAACCGCAATCCGTCTTCACTATCGAACGGCTTTCGAACATTTCAAGCAACTACGATACATTTCATCTGCTGAGAAGCCGCACATTTAGGGCGCAGCTATACATACGTATTCAGGAAAAATAGCCAGGTAATTTCGTTTCGATGTGTTTGCTGACGGTCATAATTGCCTATTCGTTCTGATCTGTCTGTCTGTGAGCGCTATCATGACTTCGATTCTTTGTCGATCAGTAACAAATGACGGCTAACGACATTTTTCTTCACCTAATATTTCAGCGCCAAATAAAAATATGAAGTCTATTAACGGCACTCTATTAATCGAATAATTAAATAAAGTCCATAAATGTCATTTTTTCAGTCATACCTCCACTGTGATGATATGAACAAAAAATCTCTGATATTCGCGTTCGCTTCCATGAAATTGTTGAAATGCACAGTTTGATGCAGAATCAAATTGTCCATCGCGTAAGCAGCTAACACACAAAGATAATCGCGTAAAATTATCATCATATGTTAACACGATCATAAACTTCGTATAGGTTAGTACATCGGGAAGATCGAATTTGAAATTGATTTCGAAAATCGTGAAGAGCTGATAGATATGAGTAAAAGCATTTTATGAAATGCATTTGCTCTCTTATGGCCCCGGCTAGTGTCATGCACACTGATTTTTTGCGAATGAATATTTGCCTTGAAACGTATCCACATTTTATGGCAAATATTGTGATCTTATTTGTGCAGCGTGCCAGATGCTTAACGCTGTCGTCAGCTCTGGTTAAAACGATATTTACTTTTCATAATCGTGAAGAGCTGATAGATATGAGTAAAAGCATTTTATGAAATGCATTTGCTCTCTTATGGCCCCGGCTAGTGTCATGCACACTGATTTTTTGCGAATGAATATTTGCCTTGAAACGTATCCACATTTTATGGCAAATATTGTGATCTTATTTGTGCAGCGTGCCAGATGCTTAACGCTGTCGTCAGCTCTGGTTAAAACGATATTTACTTTTCATAACACTGGTGGAAATGATCGTATTTTTGTACGAACGCTCAAAAACGAAACGAGGGATATTTAACCACGCAAAAAACTTCCCTCCCCGAATAGGGTGTAAACAATGGCCCTGTCGCCCAATAGAGTGGTGGTTAATCGATTTGTTAAGAAGATCAGGACTACCTTCGCTCTCAGCGCCCATTTTTACAAGCTGTCAGCTCGTGTTTACGAGAATTTTTTAAATTGCTCATTTATAAATTTAAATTCCCAGCTGTTTACTATGCGGCTGCAATTCAAAATATCGTGCAATGCATGAATCAAAGTTTCAATCTTAAGAAGTGATTCTGAGGGAATCTGCTTCTCCTGATAAACTGCGATCTACTTTTCATGATAAATTACGCACACACGCGTGCACGTACAAAGGCATGCACACGCACACACACGCCACGCACACACGCACAGAAGCAAACGCACGCACACAAACATGCGCATACACGCAGACACACAGACTTACACACAAGCACACACGCACACACGCACACACGCACACACGCGTGCACGTACAAAGGCATGCACGTACACTGCATACACGCACACGCACCCACGCACACGCACGCACGCGCGCACCCATGCACTCACACACGCGCACGCAGGTACGCACACAAGCACGAAGACACGGACGCAGAAACATACACGAAAAACGCAAACACAAACACAGACGCGGACACAGACAGAGACACACACAGACATAGACACGGAGACAGCTAAAGATACACACACACATATGCATGCGCAAAGACATGAATTCGGCATTACAATTCACACGTGCGGGCAAATATGAATGACGTTAACAATCAAATACAACAAACAAACAGTAAGGAGTGTCAAGAACGTAAGCATGACATGCGTATTGGGCAATTCAGCAGGAAAGATTCCAATTCGATGCTCAAAAAAAGGAAATGCAGTGACACCTGAGTACACATTATGCGTTCCACGCAGCCAACGATCCTATAGTTGCATTTGACGTGCACTGCGTGCACTGTCAACTAGTGAGCCAAAGATCTCAGCATAGCTCGAAACTTCGGCCATGACTGGTGCATGCTTGGAACGAGTTCAGGCTTATTTTCACTTTTGTTTGTCATTTACAAATTTATTTATAAAGCCGCTTTAAAGTGAAAATTTTTTCCTGTGCTACTGCTCATTCACAAATCAGAGAATCGTCCTGAAAGCTGGTTGGCTGGCAGGCCGGAAAAGCGGTCAGCGTTTCGTTGAAGACAACAGCTCCAATTCTATTGGATGTCATAGTGATCATTTGACGTGCACTGCGTGCACTGTCAACTAGTGAGCCAAAGATCTCAGCATAGCTCGAAACTTCGGCCATGACTGGTGCATGCTTGGAACGAGTTCAGGCTTATTTTCACTTTTGTTTGTCATTTACAAATTTATTTATAAAGCCGCTTTAAAGTGAAAATTTTTTCCTGTGCTACTGCTCATTCACAAATCAGAGAATCGTCCTGAAAGCTGGTTGGCTGGCAGGCCACATCAGCGGTCAGCGTTTCGTTGAAGACAACAGCTCCAATTCTATTGGATGTCATAGTGATAAGTAAGATAAATCGCAGCCAATGTGAAACAATTGCATATTGTAAGAGTTCACATTTAAATAACCCTGCTGACCACCGGGTATAGCTAATTAGTTAGGACTGTTATTCATCGCAGTGTTACAACGAGATTTGCTTGTGAATATACCCATAACACTTGACTGCGGTTGCTTATCTGCTTGGAGACTTGAAGAAATCGGGCAAGCACACACGCATTTAAGCGCATATGTGTGTGCAGGCGCATAAATGTGACAGTCAAACGAGGTGCTTTTAGAACTAGTTTGAAGTTTGAGAAAAACCCAGTCAATCATATAACAATGATCTTCAATACAACGCTGTAAGGAGAAAACAATCCAGGCGAGGATGCTGATTATGAAAATCTGGCCACATACTTTAGCTGAAAAATTCTACGAAATCTACCAGTCCATGCTTGCTAGAAATGCAAAAGGCCTTGCAGATTATCAAGTTTTCATGAAAACTGAGCAACAAGAGGATGCTCGCATTGCGGATCTGACAGGTTAGTGCAGTATGCGTAATGAGATGGGGTATTCAACGTACTTCGGCCTGCCATATCATATTCCGAAAAAAAAAGCGCCTCAGTTTCTTTCGAAGTCGGCTTTGCTTGACTAATTGCGAAACGACATTGTGACCGCAGTTCACAGATGGCTCACGCTGTCACTTCCATCGATCCACAATAAAACGAGTATTTATCATTTCGTTCTTAATCTTCCTGTCGACGAAAATGTGCAGGAACAGTGACGATTCATCAGATACCGGGCAAAAGTCGCTACTTTGTGTCGTCGCAAGAACTAACACCATTTCTCTCTCTCTCTCTCTGTGAATTAGTAGCTCAGAAAGCGCGCACCTTCGTGAGTTTCGAAAATAATTTCGCTGTTATTAAGTGTGTGCCAGATGGCATTAGGCTGAATTTCTAGTTCTGCGATGACTAAGACGGTCATTCCCATTGGTACTCAAAAAATGAACTTATCCTTTTCGATAAGAATTTCATATGCACAGATTTCACTCAAACATAAAATAATTTCACGCGGTTCGCCGTATTCTTTCATGAACAGAAAGCACGACATTCATAACCCAAATTTTTAACATAATTTTAAAGCTTGAAAATTCTTCCATACTTATCACCTTAACATACACATATTTAGCATAAGTTGGGTTGCGCGATTGAAAAAACTGAAATTTCCATATCTAGTTAATAGTCGAATGAAAAGTGAAGGACTATCTGGAAACTTTTCGTTATTTTTAATTTTTTACCAAAAGCATCGAGTAACTCAAAAAGTTGATTGAAATACGTTTGTAAAAGATTTCTAATTTTTGCCGCCTAAAGCATCAGCCAAAAACTTTACACGTCAACTAATAAACGACGAGTGGTTAGCAGTAAAATAGCAACTTGACGACTACACATCGATAAGAAAAGATCACAAAACTGACACGCGTATATATTCACTCTTGAGAAATGAACATTCATCCTTGCTAGTAATCATTTGTTCGCCTTAACACCCACTGTTGCATAAGCGCTACATTCCTCTTGTTGCATATAGTAGCAAGAAACGAAACAACCTCCTTTCCCATCCGAAAGATGCTGACTATAATCGAAACGAACTTTTGCTCATTTTTCCTTTAGTAAATCATTCGTTTAAGTACGATTCTGAAAAGTTTGCTACTCTACTACGTTGTTCTTAGTTGTGTCTTCATTAAATAATCACAAAACCTATAAGTCCCGACTTTGAACGAATGCAGCCTAACAGTAATTTTAATATTTCTTCGTCACAATTCCATGTTCCAAAAGAAAACTCGCACCGAAGAAGCTTCTAGACAGCAATACATCAGGCCGACATAGGCGAGTTTCGTAGACAAATTTTGAGCGCCGTTTGAATGGAATCGTTCATTTCTCATCTGCAGTTTCGTTTGCTCGTTGCCCAAATCGCCTTATTCGGAAAAATTGTCCGTTTTCTTCTTTTCCGGCTTTCCGTACGTATAGGGAGTGCCGCTGTGGAAAAGTTCCCTTCGTGATGAGAGAATACTCCTAGTAGTAACAGTACAGATGCTACTACAACAAAAGTGGCGCAAACAATATAGAGATCGAGCCATGCGCTCACCGCATGAGTATGAGTCCCGAATTTGAATAAATGCAACCTCACAGCAATCTCAATAATTATTATTATGCTATTTTCGACTGGGCAGAAAAAAAAGTACGGGGTAAGCAATTCAAACGAAAACTTTACCTGCGAACCCAAACTTTGCAGCGAGGCAGTTATACAACTCACTCTTGTGTTTAGCGATTGCGTTGCGACAATACTAGCAACTCATTCTAGCGGAATCAGCTAAACTGTGCTTATAAATGTATGGGACGATAACAGTGGGCGCAGAAATAAAGAAACGAGGGCGTTGCCATTGGCGCGTCCTTAACAGCGAAGTATTAGCAGTTATTATTGGAAGTCAGTCACATGGTCAATGTTTGTCATCGAATGCTGTGTACTTGTTGGCTGAGAACTAAATCGGATCACCAACTCGCACGCATCACAATCAGTGCACAACGATTCCACTAAAGCACTTCATGCGGTGGTGGCACTTTCACGTGATAAAAAATTCATTCGTCTTCCAAGAAATCATCTAGTGGAAAAGAAACTACTGAGATTTACGGCAACGACCCATTGTAGTGTCGCTTGTTTGAGCAAATTCGTTTTTAGCAAGGTGTGGACATTCTAAAAAGTGTAAGAACACTTAAGGACGAATAACGTTCAAAATTACAGATTTTATTGGGAAGTACAGCTTTATTTGAAAATCACTAACATGTAAACGTGGGCTGTCAATCAGTAACTAAACATGTATCTGCAGAAGCCATTTTCTAGTTCGTAGCATGAGATAATTGAGCTGGTAAAGATGCGACGTTTGCTTACAGAAACAGGTAAACATAGGTATTGCCACTGTACTTTGTAGTTATTGTTTGAAAAGAACATTAGAAGTTAACGAAGAGACAGGGAGAGGCACCAGTCACGATCGTTCGTTTTGGCTGGCAGTCACTGACTGTTGCGCGAATCAATTAGCCCAAAATGCTCACCAGTGACAAATAGGCGCTTAGCGCAAAGCACTTTACCTTACGCTTGCATGCACACAATTAACAGGTGAGTTAATTAATTGTGCAGGCGTAAATAAATGAATATTGAAAAGGCAAACTTCTGCACTCGTCACCAGTGCCTTGTTTTAAAACGGTTTCAGTATCACGATCTTAGAAAGTAACATTGAACCGAAGAGCATTCAATTGTTCTCAGTGGCCTTCCCAGGATCATTCCTCAGAGCAGTTACCACCGTCGTGCAGTAACAAAAAACGCGGTGGGCTGTGTTACTAGGTAGCTTTTTCAAAAAGCTTTTTGGACATGCTGTACCGCACACTGTGAGATAGCGTCGAATTTGACGTTTGTGGTGCTGTCCTCAAACCGCATATTGCACTGACATTAAAAAGGGAATTTTCTAAGATACCACTAAGCACGCAACACGGCCAATTTCTTGTAGGTTTAGAATGTATCGCGAAAGGCAAAAAACTTATTAGAATATATCGTATATGTGACACCTTAGGATTGCACGTCTACACAATTCTGTGTTTCCCGAACGACATGCTGTAAACTACGACCATGTGATAATTCTTTTTTTTTTTGGTTGCACAATTTCATTATAAAATGAAGAAATATGCAGAGCATTTAGACTAACTTAAATAGTCTGAGGTTGGTATTACAAGCCTTACTTGGACAATTGTGAAATGTGACGGCATTTAGCTAAGGCAACGTCGCACGATGTCGAAAGGAGGCCGTCCTTTACTCACTAACATAAATTGGCGTATGGATGAATCAAAAGCAAACAGTTGACATCGAGAATGTTTGATCTGCACTTACTATTTGAGCAGTAAGTACAAATGGAGCGTGACCAGCAGCGATGCTTCATGTTCGGGGTTATGAGACGACGCTAAGTCGCCACAGAATTCTAAAATGCCTACCACTCGCGGTTTTTAGCAGCACACAGCAACTCGTCTTGTGAAAGGTGCGCACAAGATCGCTGAGCTTAACAGCAACGCTTACTGTCAACGAACATTGCTCTTTTTGCGAACTGGCAAATATTTTAGACCTTCGTTTTGAGTAAATAAATGAGTACTTATATGCTATTCTTTCTGTTCTTGCTCGCGTGCTTTTCATAGAATCCTATGTTTCGCAGAAGTTTTTTCACATCGTGAAAGCTGTGGACTGACGATGGCATATATTTTGCGGAGGTAACCATGTGTGGAGTAATTCTTATTGCCGATTCCGATACGTAGTAGTTAGTCCAGAACCATCGCGGAAAGATAAGAAACAGGACCCAAAATCTGTCCCACAAAAATTCTTCAGTCAGCCCGCACGAGACATCCGATTAAATGAGCCGAAGCAGTGACGTAAAGAGGCTTTCCAAGGATGTCCTCAACCTTATGGAAAACTCCCAAAATCTGGGCTGGCTGCGCCGCTAAAAACGACCCAACGATCATCCGCTTCATCTTATCCTATTCATTTCGCTTTGTTTCCCTTTGAAGATAAGACATTCTCGTCTTTTGCGCTCATTGGCCTTGACCAACGTCAGGGTCACGAGCAGCTCGATACGGAGCTAAATTTTACATGACATTCGTTTAGTTTTGCTCTTGTTCACTGTAATATTGTTAAATATTTGGAGGAAATCTTACTGGCAACTCTATCGTAAAAGAGCGAAGCATCATTCAACAATACACACGTTTCTACCAATGTTTTTCATCTCTATGGGACGAAACCCTTTGAATAATTAGTTGTTGAACAGTCGCAAAACCTTAACTGTAAAATTTAATCGAAGGCTACAGCAGGCTAAATATGTGAAATACTGGGAAGTTTATGTATGCGTATTGCTTGCATTCACTGCAACCATTAGAGACAATTAATAATTCATGAATTCCGCAACTGGATACCTCAATTGAGCGTTGCATGCCCACGCGAAAAGAAAAAAAACCCTCGACAATTCGAGACGATATTTGCTCCATTTGACATACATGAAAGGCGCCGCATATGCCGCCTATAACCTGGATAGGGATTTTCCTAGACAAATTGCTAAATCATTTACCTCATCGCTGTTTTCCTTGAAGAAGGATATGGTGCAAAAAAATATGAAGGCCGCTCATTTACGACAGTTACAGATAACAATGAGCAAGTTATATTATAATAACGGTGCCGCTTTTGCTCTCCAAACAAATGACGCTGTAATCACCTATATCACTTATAACGATACGGGTGATTAAAAGTCAATTCTCTTCAGCTTGCTGCTTACGAAACTCTGCCGCATCATCTCGAATAAATCTCGAAAATGCCAGAATGTTCGGACGTTTCTGGAAAGGAGAGGTATTCGACGAAGAGAGGCTCGTTCCTTTAACCTATGCTGCATTACATCATGTCGTACTATTACTGCCTGAAGAACAAAAGAAGGGGGATGACGGTTAGATCGGCAACTGCACTATATTTTTAGGCGATTTAAAAAGGAGAATCATTAAACATAACCTCCATGCCGTAATCGACTTGGTACTATACATTAATAACAAATGACGTCATCTGATATAGGCAAAGCGTCAATACCGGGTCGGAGCGCGACACAGTGCGATCACTAGTCAAAGGTCTGTCAAAGCTGAGACAAACAGCACGGAGGGCAATGATTTAGGTACCAACAGCTAATGCCGGCATAGCCAAATAAATAGGAGCAAGATTAGAAATGCAGCAAGGTCAAACTTCGTCGCAAGCGCGATCCCTCCAAGGGATGCAAGAGGCAGCCGGCGATTCTGATGTGCAATATCCTGTTTCCTCCCATCCCCATGACCTGCGGCCTAGAGTTGTTGGGAAGAATCACTGGCTGCACCTCTTTTCCTTCAAAAGGTGACATTGCACATCTTGACTTCCTTGATCCTCTTGGGACACCGAAGCTGGCATTTCCATATGAACCTTCTCCCGGACTTAAAATATATTTTGAGCATCACTGGGTCTGTAGTATGGCTCAATAACCTTTTTCGTCTTTGTACTGTATGCCAGATCTGGGATTGGAAGGGATGTCACCTAACCGTGTTTGATCAAAGAACTTCTTCGGACACTTAAGTTTAGCGCTACCATAACTTTCAATGCAGTTTCTTCAACTGCTACCACGTAATTCTCGTTTTTTTTCCCTTCTTTTTTTTGCTTGTCGATGCAGTCTGCACGTATACCCTTTTCAAGAGTTCACGGTTGAACCTAATGGACAGACTGGTAAGTGCAAGTAAAAGTTGCACGTACCGAAAAGAAACATCGTAGCTCGTGGCCAATGATCGTGAAAGGTAAGTAACTGAGCCAAGACGCTTAGCTTATAGTAGCTTATTATTGTTACTCAGAAAGAATTTTCCGAAAATTTTTGCCTCCTCACTTATTTATAACTTTCTAAGCAACCTCATGGAGAGAAATTTTTGCGCCGTCCCAAAATATTTTTACAGACTGCGTTTTGAAAAAATTGACTCTGATTCATATTGCCGCTTCTAAGACACCAAAAATATCTAGTCAATCACCGTTAAATTCAATGATACCATTTCTCTCATACCTTTTGCTCCCTGTAGAATCGCGATCTCCTTGTCATTCCTGCTCTCTTTCCGTGCCCCTCAAGCTTCTAGATCAAATCGAGCATGCTGCTGGTCATGACTGCTTCTCATAGAAATAGCTGTGGAAACTGTGTTCCCTTATTAAGGTATAATTTTTGTTCATAGGGCCGAATTTCACTTTGGAAATTGTGAGCAGCTAATGGATTCATATCATACATGGATACCTTCCACGCATCCCTGTTCTCAAAAATTTTGCAAGCAAAATTTCGGTAGCCGCCGATTTCCAGGCAAGATCTTGCCGGCCACTATTTTCGGTCCAAAGTTTTACTGACCACAACTGCTAGAGCAAAAATCTTTAATCCACGGAAATAACCCGCAAAAAAGACTCATAGTGATCGGCAAATATCCAAGACGTTGGAAACTAAGTGTTCCTATATGGCTTTTCCAGAAAGCGAAATTTCAGTTTTCTCCAATGCCTGTCGACGTGACGGCTGCGGGTCGCCTTGTAAGTATACGCCCACACACCGACAAACGCGGTAGTGGTAGAAAGAACTCTTAATGTTTCTTTTGTGTTGAAATTGTTGGGTGCAGTGCTTCTAAAAGGTCTATGAAGCAGAACTTAGTTACGCTTTGTTGGCGTACTGGCACTCGCTGTTGAGAACCGTTATTAATTTCCAGTTTCCATTTAGATGCGCAATTTGCCAATGGGAAATTGACATAGGACTGACTTGAACGCAGTCAAGCATACACCGACATAGTATCCTTGCTCCGAGCAATTCGTTTACGAACCATCCCTCGCACGCAACATTTGAACAACCAAATAATTGTTTTTAAACCGAAAATTTTGGAAAGGTACCGTAAATATTGATTCTTTAAGATTTTCCCCTATGTCCTCCCCAAGATGGTCGTATTTTTTGGACATTGGGAACCCCCGACTGCGAATGGCATTCGTTGTTTTGGGGGCGCCCGCTATAGACGGAACGGGTAGGGATGGGTAGCGCTGCCCATCTATGCAATCGATGTAGCAAAGCCGCACGCATAGACGGGATTTTTTGGATTCGACTGGTTGAATTAAGATAAGTTAAATTGAAATAAATTGTTCAAGTTGATTTGAACCAGCCATGCAAGCATTATTGAAGCAAAGTCTCATGATAAAAGAATGAGTATCAGCCACTCATGATCGGCATTTCAGAGTCCCATTTCTGATAAATTTGGTGAGAAGCAGCTTAATTCATTATTTGCGGATCTCCCCAGTTATTATAATAATATTGGCAGTGAGTGACCACTGCAGAACGATCAGTCAAACCTTCAAAACATTGTTGAACGGTTTGCGCTAAGCGGCACTCTCCGCGAATCTACCGTTTCAACTGACCGATAAAAGTAAAACATGGTATATACTGAGACGCTCTCTCAATAAAGACAAATTTTTTTTGCAGCGAATTCTACCAGATATTAAGCCATAAAAGCGAAGGAATAAATCGTTAAGAGCTAAACAAAACTTTTTTAAACAAACGTGAGGCCGATCAATTTGAACCTGGCTTGACTTGCACAAACTGTGTGATGCTTATATTGCTCCTCTCACCACCCTCGGTCAGTCTCCTTTCTCAAGAAACTCCTCTGCCGTCTGCATTACAATGTTTTTTGTGTTTTGCAATCTAAACTAAGAAAATATAAGGAGCAAAAACAAACCTTCATTGATAAATATAATATGTACTCTTGATTGCTTCGTTGTTAAAAAACTACTAAGCTTTGTCAAGAAATCGACCTCTGCACACGTCTCTGTTTGGTACTAACATCCATCAGCATCACCATGGGTATGCAAAGATCAACAACTACTGACTGAGGTGAGTCATTAATTAGTAATGCACGTCCCATCATCTAGAAGTGTAATATCATACCAAAATCCAAAGGTGACACCCTATGTTGTCCTCCCTGTATCCGGGGGCGCATTTAAACAAGACTAAAATATAAAATTCGACAGAGGCGTATTCCTGAGGCAACTTGCTTTCACGTTTTATAACTTATACTCGCTTTCACGCAAGCCTCCTAGAGATAGATACCAATGAAGTCAAGGAGGTTGCGTGCGGAAGGGAACGCGTGGGGGGCGGATGAAGGACGAATGGTGGAGGGGATGGGTCGGTTGAATGCGTACGCGCTCCCCATTTTTCACTGTTGATAAGTAATTGCATGACAATTCAAACAGCTTCATTACTCATGCCGAAACAACGGATGTGGCGGTATCTCTCCTGGTCTCCCAGGTTCCGGTGGTTCTGCTTTAGTTTTTAGAACTGACATGGAACTAGTGAATCGTTTTTCATTAGTTCCATGTCAGTTTCATCAACTAGTGGTCGCATTGATACGATTATCGCACAGCGACTACAACACAGCAACTCTGCTAGCAAAATGGACAACAATATTGAATCGAGCAACGTTGCTTTAATTATCGTTCTACATCCACGTTTCGTAGCTATAGCTCAAAACGAACAAAATCAGCACATGTCGCCAACTTAGCTGAGTGAAGTCAGATTAAATATAGACCATATGGCTCCACTATAATCACTACGCAAAGGGGTCACGAGATCAAAAATCACTTTCCCCGCCTCCGTAAACAGACAGCGTGTGATCACTAGACGTTCGGGGAGATGGGATCCCCAATTTATCAAATGTGTTTTGTCATCACCGCAACGGTTGTTTATCAGCGGGTGGTCATAGAACGACATATAAAGCCGATCTTTTTCATTCTGTCAAATAAAAGCAGACAATGAATGACGATGAACGCTCCTAGAGGGGCGAAAGTGCTTGTCTTTCGTGATCGCCAACGATCACAGTCGTAAGAGACGAGTCCTGAGACGGAAGAAGATGAGAAGATGAATTTGTGCAAAAGCATTTACAACGAATTATGAGGAAAGAGGCAACACACTTTCTTCTACACAGCCGTAGAAGGTTTCAAAATTCAGAGGTTTTTGAAAATTTTATGGCATTACTTCTCCAGTGAATTAATTCTATATAGTATTATTGCGGCAAAGTACTTTCCAAAAATGTTTTTTTTTAAGCCACTGTACACTGAATATCGTAACGCCTGCGCAGTTCTATCTTTTTCGCCAACTTTTTATTCGTTTGCAACCAGCTTGACCGAGCACGATTTGGTTCACGAGGACGAATTCATCCATTCCAAATTAGATAACGTACTTGCAGAACATAATGGGCAGCAAGGAGTTCGAAAGTAGCATCGAATTAAACGGCACTAAACTTGACTGTCTAATCATTTCGCGAGACCACCAAACGAATAAATTCAGGGGTTCAGTGGAGCCAGCTTACTCAAACACTCTTCGTCTAACGGAAGCCTTTTGTCGTAATGCGCGAAAACTGGCGTTAGTAAGAATAGATGAAATGGCTATATAGAAAAACGGATTCGCATGCTAACAGCCGTCCTCCAGTATGTCCCAGCAGCCACTAATTGAGTCCACTGCTCAAATCTGCGGCAGTCAAAAAACGTGTACCATGATGCAAGGGAGTAATTTACAGCGGGCCAGATATGCGATTGGACTTGTGTTGATTGCATCAGTTGCTTTTGTAAGTGGAGCAGATAAAAAGTGAACAATTGAAAACCACATAACATGTATAGTAATTATTCTTCCTGCAGCCAAACCATGGTATATTCCTTCGCATTTCATAAACTATATTGACATGCAAAAGATTTCGAGAACAACTATGTGAATTGGCGAAAACCGAGCTGATCGTTTTTTATTATAGTTAGCGTTTCTGTGGTTTTATGTGCGCCCGCTACGCTACTTTTATTTATGCACTTTTTTTTCATTCACTCAAATAAATCGTTCGTAAAATCGCATGAAATAAAGGCATTTATTGGCTAGCGCGGTAATTCGCTTTCCGATGAACACACGATTTCCTCACTTTTGCTGCGATTGATTCAAACAGCGGACTCAACTGGTTGCTGCTCGAGTATATGTGCTGTGTAACAGCTCATGAGCGAATAAAATTAAGGGGTCATGGTTAAAAACTGTAACAAATATTCTTCGAAATGGAGGCTTTTTGTTTGCTTTTTTTTTAATTCGACTTTTCAGTAGGACCAGTCAGTATCACACAATACTTTTATGTTAACACGTGCAGGGCACAAGCATAAATGGAATGCCAGACGGCTGCTGGATCGATACTAAATGTGATCAATTGGTACGCACTTGATGTGCAAGATCAGCAAGATGTAGCTGATAGCTAAACAGACATATTTAACATTACTTCAATGGCGGAAATTTCACTTGTACATTTAACAATATCTCATACACCTACATTCTCGGACAAGAGAACGTCAGACTAATTTTCGAAAAATTAGAGTCGCTACTCGTTTTGAAGCCAAATGGCATGCGCGAGATTTATGATCAACGCCACCCAGCGTTCGCAGTGTGCACAACGAAAAACCTTTTCATTCGTGATTTGTTGCGACTGCGCAATACTTATTTGCTGATGAATCGGCGACTGTACGCTGATTTGGATTAAAAAGTGGTTGTTTCTCTCATGGCAAATCCTTACTGAAGCGAAATATTCCGTACCTTTTGCAGAAACTTTCTAAAAAAAGTTCAGAAGAGTCTGATGACTGACAAAAAGGTTACGAAGAATGCGATGAATGATTTTTTTAACGGGAAAAAATCGGTAATCCCGAAACCATTTTGAGAATCAGTGCATAAGCATTTATCAGTGACAGTAAAAGCCATTGAAACGCTTAAGGCATTAAGCGTTCATCTGTGCTGGAAATGTGAAATTGTGTGAGATGAAAAGCGGAAGCTTGATCGAGTAATACGGATGACTCAAAGAGGGCACTGCGGTGTGGCGAACGAAGCGCGAAACAGCGCAATCGATAGGAAAGGAAACACCTTGAAGCGCATGGTCGCCTAGTCCGAACTCGCAGACATCATAATTCGGTGACAGATTTCTGCACAGCACTCCCTATGTTACACTATCACCTCTTTCTTACGGGGATAAAATACACCAGTCAGTTTTGTCATTCATCCATTTTTCACTCATATTTTGGAGGAATTTTTCTTTTAGATGACACATTTCGTTTTGCAGATAACAGATAGTATATTTTATTTCGTGGAAAACATAGTTCACTTTACAGGTAATTAACGAATGAAGATGACATATTTCACCTCGCAAATAACGTATTTTTGTTCGTGGATTACTGAAAATGCGCGTAATTCAGGACTATAAGTATCCCTCTCGTTTTAGATAAATCTGGCTTGATTTTATTCACTATTACGAGATGCATTCCTCAATTATGCATAAAACTCTTCCCCTCCTCCTCCCTTGACTGTTTTATGAGTTCCCCTTCAATGCCATTCGATTACGCATCCTGATATGAGTCACCCTCGATTATGAATGCACACACATATGGTCCTGTAACTGCACTACTTCTTCCTAGCCCTCACCCTCCTCCTCCTCCTTGTTCTCACTTGCGTTTTTATTAACGAGAGCTGAATGAATGCACCCGAGGTTTACAAGATGCCTACCTCATCGAACATGCATGTGAACTTAAGCCCTTATCCTCCATTTATACGTACAACCCCTATCCCTGTTATGTCATAAATTCCACTCCGTCGCAAACCATCCTAAAACCGTCCCCTCTCCCCGAAATTCAGCTGTCATCAGGAGATAGAGGTTTGTGCGTGCACCCTCAAATCTATATGCCCCTCTTTCCAAGTATCACTTCACAAAAATTGTTGTTTAAACGAGCCATCCTCGAATTTAGTCAGTTAACCTCCCTCTAGCTCAGTGTGCGCCGGCTTAAAAATTTCATCAACGGCTTTTCATGTGGGCAACACTCTTTCGCGCTTATGCCACAACAATGACAACTACGAATATGGCACATCCTGTAAATATCGCACATGCCCGCAGCAACCATGTGCAATTAACCCTCGAATTGAGCTCTCCTTAGCGTAGTGTTCATCTTTGATTTCGTCCTCCTTCTCGTGACGGTAGTTCGCATAAGCGCCTTCGAATTCAATCTTTCCCTTAGATTCCGTTCACCTTTATACATGGTACTCCCTACAGTCGCTCATTAAAACTGCATCCTCCTGGAACTAATCGCTTCCTCCCCTTCCATTTGAAGACCGCTTCGTGCAAGCACGGCTTTTCTGCCCCGCGTCCACTACTTGGAAGACACAACAGAAACGTTTTAAGATTTCGATTCCGCCAGCGAGATCAATCTGTGTACCATATCAGAGTGCAGAGGACGCATGCAAACTTCAGTTTCCTGAGCAGTGAATGCCAAAAACGATATTTTCTTTCTGAATTTTAAATTTCTGAACATGGCGGCGTAGAGGCCTTCACCCGTTCATTGTGCTCTGGTTACCACTCCATACAAACAGTGAGGTTATCCTGACTCCGTTTCTAAAGGAGGGACGGATGGGGAACTGATATGACTGGATTGTAGTAAAGGTTCGAGGAACGATTTCTACATTACTGTAGGTATTTTCCTCAAAAAAGGAATAACGTCCATATTGGTTTTATCGGTTTTGTCCAGTTTCTTTTCTCTACACATTAAAATAAAAATAATATGCATACCAATGAAAACATTTCGCATACTGAGCTTTTTCGACTTGTGTCAGAACGTATTGTGGGGGGCAACCTGTATTTGAGAGGAACTTATAATAAAACCGAAGGTAGGGATGGATGCTTATTTGCATATTTGAGGAGATCTGAGTTTGCATTCACATGCATATTCAAGAGAACTCGTATTCGCACATTTAATTAGACAGCAAAATTCAACCAGCATTACCAACACCATAAATGGGATTGGAAAGGTTCAGCGATGAATACGGGTAGTTGATAATCGAAGGGAAATTGTACCAGGAGGCATAATCGAAGTGGATTTGTAACTGAGAATTTATAACACAGCGCAAGCAGGGGAGTTGCATGCTTCATTAAGAAGTGAGCATCTTGATACGCGCATATTGTTGCGTATATTCGAGAGGGTTTACATCGCGTGACCGGAAATACGTACACTTCTAAGTTGTGCAAATTATTTTGTTATTTACAGAAACAAATATGTTGCGAGTACGAAAACACGAAAATGTTCGCAATTCTTGTCTATAGCGTAAGTGCGTTTCTGGTGTATTTAGGTTGCCTTAGGCTTAAATATTTGCGAGCCGCAAAATAATCCTCGAGCGCTTTTTAACTCCCATCATCAAAAATTTAATCGCTGTGCCAAAAAATTAGGAACTCCTTCATTCTAAGCATCCTGCAAAACAATGTATCTTCTCCTCCTCAACACGAGCCTCACATGCACATATCTATCTCATCATGCTAACTGAATAAACCATTCGTCTACGGATAATTCGTCGAAGGAGTTGCAGCACAATCAAAAAAAACATCGGCACACTACTTCCGTTTCCTGGATGCTGCTTACCTGTGTTGGCTTTTTCGATGCGATTTTCGATCATCAGACTGCGCCCCAGAAATCATCGTCTGAGCAGTTAATTTTTCAAAAGTGCTCGGCACAACCGAATTTACACCACCAACTTTCTGTGAGATTCAACACCTGTCAAATTCGTTTTTGCATCATCGTTCCCCATCTGCTTCTTTCTGTCTTTTTGTTCTGCATCTTATCGAACATCTTGAAGTAGCTGGTGGGCCACAGAAATAACGAATTAGGGTATTACTGGTCGGTTCATATCTAACCAACAAAACGAAAGCTTAAACAGAGTGGACACTTGACTAATATTATTCACAGTAATAGTTAATGGTGTAATCTGTTGTTCCTAAATATAGCACTACTGACTTTTCATTTCTCTTAGTTTTTCACTCGAAAATGCCCTAATATCCAGAATCGAGCCTGAATATTACTGCATAGATTGCAATGCAAAGTTAAGACCAGAAATGTCGAAAAGCTGGTAGAGTTTCAAGTAAAGCGATGCGTTTGTTTAAAACTAGCAATTTGACGTTGCTGAAAGCGAATATGCGCACGTCCACATCCACTTTGGTATGCTTCGGGTTGCGTTTGTAGCTTGGAGCTTCTTTGGTAACTTGCCCAAACGTGCTGTCTACTAGTTAAAATAGAGTTGGGTGCAGCAGCCTGTCTTCGTCGCAATTCTCGTGATGATAGCAAATGCGAGTGTTCAAAGATCACTTTCTTGTAGTTTCCCGTTTCGCCTCCACGCCGAATAACGAGACTTTGTTTTTGTGAAGACGAAAATTTTTTCGGTTTGTCTTTCAGTACCTTTTGGAGATTTGTTTTAAGTAATGTTTTTCATGGTTTTTAAACTATATCCCTCAACGCTAATCTGTGGCATCATATTCTTTGCTATGGAACGCTAAACTGCGCTTAAATGGGCCAGAATATGATTTAATTTTTGCGCCCTAAATAACACAATGTAGGGACGTTTAAGATGCAAAAATATGGAAAGCTGACATGCGACAAGCGAAAATAAGAAAAGTATAGCACAGATTAGTTCAGGAACACGGTTAAGGTGTTCTCAAATTGCAACGAGGCCGGTGGAGATCGGAAAGAATTTCTGCAAGAAGCAATCGCTCATTTGTGCAGTGAAATTCTCTGAAACTTGATCAAACCATGCAAGTTGAATGCTCAAGTTTTCTATAATATCACATAACAAACAGTAAAAAAATTTTTTGATGCAGTGGTTTGAACGATATCACCACAACAAAACCACACTACAGCATTTCGGAAATATTGGTCCCCTACCGGCACCTTTACTGGCAGTTTAGCATGGAAACTAAAATACCGCATAAAAAGGACGAAGAATGACTCACGTTACGGTAATCTTATTGATCACGGCTATACTGTACGAAACTAGGTGCTTCACCATCCCCGATCTCTGTCGACTCTCAATGAGTTTGATCCTCCGAAGGATGGGGAGGTTAAAGATCTCTCATACGTGGACGCAATNCTGTGTAAACCATAGGGTGGAAACAAAGCGGCCTGTTAATACGAATGAAGCGTTTTCGGCTCAGCAGCATTAATGGGCATCTCTGTTTATGCCCTAACTCGTTCACACTGTAAAGTTCGTTAACGAAACGGTCCCATCGCTCCGAAGACCGATGTCCCATGGATGAAGGGGTGGTTGCAGAAAATGAGGGGAAGATGCACACTAACTATTGTGGACGCGTTTACTCGGCACCATATTCAAAAGGTCGCTACTTTCAGAAGTTATTTCTGGCTTCAAAACTTAGTAAAATATTCCCTTTTTTTCTCATAGGAAATGTCCAATGAGCATTTACGTGCCGCTGAAAAAAATATTATATTTCAAAACTTTCACTTCTCGAAATCTTTAGGAGTTTTCTCGAGCAGCAAAAAAAATTAACGCTAAAATTAAGTACGTTTTGTACTTAATGAAATGAACTTTCATATTATATTTTATAAAATGAACAATGAAGTCATGATGAAGATTGCATCGATCAAATACGTACATGTTTCGAGGTGTGCAAGAAAAAATGCATATATACCGTTTTTATTATCGCGCTCAACAAAGCCAAACTACTTTCACGTGTCAACCTAATTTATACGTGACCACTATATCCACTTGCGGCATGAGATGCTACGAGAGTGAAAGGTGACAAAAATGACAAGAGAAAAGATCAACATTATGGGTGAGTGCAGCAATTACTGTATGAATTCGAAACGGAACCTCGCAGATTGCAGCGTTCTCGCCTCAAAAATGCTTTTACTGATAGGAACTTATAAAATTGCTAAGCACACGGGGATTCCAACGTAAAACTAATAAAGACGGCGATTTCTTTAATGTCACGTATTGTACGTTCAAGAGTTGATAATAATACAAGCAGGCTCCATTTCTGACAGTGGTAAGATTCTTCCACATGCACTCATAAATGCTACTTCTCATTTAGCATACTCTGCCATTTTCTGAGTCGAATGAATCTTAATCACTTTGAATAAAAAAAAGCTCTTGAACGAATTGTGAACTGCCACCAAAAAAAGAAACGGGAATTCACATAATGAGAATTCCTATCAACGACAGAGCTCCCTCTGTAAAGCCATAAATATTATATTGAGCAGTTGGACTTTTATAACGAAGGAACAAGAGAGGAAGAGGGGAGGAGGTTCATCTATTCTACCGAGATCATACAGTATGCATTTTTCTAACAATCAAGGAAATGGAATCACATATAAACAGCGCAACAAACGCTCCAAATCACATTGTATCCAATCGAAGAGGCTACAAATGCTCAGTACCACCATCCTTTCAAAAGGTGCAAGACGTTCAAGAGTTGATAATAATACAAGCAGGCTCCATTTCTGACAGTGGTAAGATTCTTCCACATGCACTCATAAATGCTACTTCTCATTTCGCATACTCTGCCATTTTCTGAGTCGAATGAATCTTAATCACTTTGAATAAAAAAAAGCTCTTGAACGAATTGTGAACTGCCACCAAAAAAAGAAACGGGAATTCACATAATGAGAATTCCTATCAACGACAGAGCTCCCTCTGTAAAGCCATAAATATTATATTGAGCAGTTGGACTTTTATAACGAAGGAACAAGAGAGGAAGAGGGGAGGAGGTTCATCTATTCTACCGAGATCATACAGTATGCATTTTTCTAACAATCAAGGAAATGGAATCACATATAAACAGCGCAACAAACGCTCCAAATCACATTGTATCCAATCGAAGAGGCTACAAATGCTCAGTACCACCATCCTTTCAAAAGGTGCAAGGACACTAACAGGTTATTAATCCTCTTTATATTATGCTACGAAACGCCTTGCCGTTCCTAGAATGAGGTAGCTCATAAAAAGCAGGCACTCACATCGCGCCTTTTCGAAAGACATTAGCGATGCGAATGCTATACAATAGGATAATCCGCTAATCGTGGCCCCAAACGGATATCTGGCTGCATACTAAGCACTTAAAAATAACAGGTGAACAAAGTATGAGAGCGCGTGCTCGCACTTGTGCTCTTTAAAGGAGACGTTGATCGATAAAAACTTTCTAAGCCCAGAGCACAAGCGCCGAATATGCGTGCAAAGTCGACAGGAAATTTTGAATCTTGAATGAGGACGCTAGAATAATCTGCGTATTTCATGTAAACAATTAATTTACGACTCTGCACTAATGTTTTGGAAACGAACTCCAGAGGTGGCAAAAATTTTCGAACATTCACACGGGCTCCCTAAGCTAATACCGACTTGCATACGAGCAAAATAGCTCAGCTCCAAGAGAAAATAGCATGTAGGCGTAATTGTTATGCACTCCATAATTCCATTTCATCTCCCTGCCTCTCTCGGAAGAGGAAAACGAGCAAAAATTGTTTTGGTATGCTCCTTTAAGAGCAGTTTATGTACATGCCTTAGAATAACGCAATAATACTCATAATTCACATCCGAGAAAAACCATATGTACACAAGCATGATAAGCATGTTTGAAAGACGATTCGATTGACAAGACTTCATCTGGCGAGAATCGGGTTCAGCAAACTCCTATTTACAAAGCAACCTCCCATTTCTGAGTTACTCAAACATATTTGGCGAAGAACGACATCTCATCTGAAATGTGAATAATTTGCTCGGTTAATTGCTGCTTTGATCTTAACACATCTTATAATGAACAACACTAACTGACCTACCATGGTAATAATAATTAATAATAATAACAATAATAATAATAACAATAATAATAATGGTAATAATAATAATAACATCAGTAATAATAACAATGATAATAATAAAAACAGTAATAATAATAAGTAATAATAATAACAAATAATGATAACAATAAACAATTAATGATAACAATAGTAAATAATTAATAACAATAATAAATAATAATAATCAACAGTAACAATAATAATAATAATAACAATATTAATTAATAATAATAACAATTGTTATTATTATTAATTAATATTGTTATTATTATTAATTAATATTGTTATTATTATTAATTAATATTGTTATTATTATTAATTAATATTGTTATTATTATTAATTAATATTGTTATTATTATTAATTAATATTGTTATTATTATTAATTAATATTGTTATTATTATTAATTAATATTGTTATTATTATTAATTAATATTGTTATTATTATTAATTAATATTGTTATTATTATTAATTAATATTGTTATTATTATTAATTAATATTGTTATTATTATTAATATTATTAATAACAATAATAAATAATAATAATCAACAGTAACAATAATAATAATAATAATAATAATAATAAAAACGTTTATTTGCGCGAAATAAACTGAAAGATGAAAAGGTTCGAGAACCGAACACTGAAAGTATTGAAATGGAATACGGGGCAGACAAACAGGAAACAAAAACGGGAGAATCTGAAAGGACAGAAAAGAAAGCCAATACGGCAAACAATAATTCCTAAACGCTATTTAGTGACCCCTTCTCAGAACCAAATTTTTCGAAACAATATTCACGACTGTAATAACAGCACTCTTTGCATGGTAAGATCTAAAGCACGATATTTAGTGACCCTTCTGCAATGCATGCAAGCGAGGGTCGTTTTTGCAACTGGTAATTTCTTCAGCGACTTAGCTTTCTGCGTCTTGATGAAGAATTTTCGTGTTAGGTTTCTTAGCCAGATTACAGATTTTTTGAATGCTTTTGCTATGGGCCCTTTTTCAGCTCTTAGTGCCGATTTTTTCCTAGCCGAAAATGCGTACATACCTTTACGCAGTCTGCATGCTTAATGCTTTGAGGTCTCTTGCTGCTGCCATAAGAGTGTGTATATATCAGACACTCATAACAGTAATGGTTTACGTTAACCAGTTCCATGCATCGACCTATACATAAGCATTCCGCCAAACTGTTCCTCTCAGTCGTTCGAACATAAAAGAAGAGAATGACTAAAGGCAAGCACTCACCAACAAAGCATTCGCAAGAGACTCGAACGTTCAGATTAAACTTTTGCCATACTTGACATTCATCGGTACCCACGTTCCTCAACACGACGAAATTCATATGCTTCTGCTTACATTTCCCGTGAGCTGCAACGAACACAGTTAGTTCAGAGCGAATTTCATCTGCTTTGAGATATTACAACCTTTCGTTATAAGAATGAACATCCTATTCTATAAGATAATACAATCAAATACCTACACCCAATGTCGTGTACGGTCTGATGACAACAGTACGGTATGATGTGTTAAAAACGGCGGACAAAACCAATATGGGAGCAAAAATAAGAAGGAAATCTTGATTCCTTTCCGAATCTTCGTAAATGCAAACTTTTGCATGAATCGTCATTGTAGTCGAATTTAATGGAAATTTTCAACTGCACACAATCTTTGCAATATCTTACGAAATATTTTTGAACATTCACTAAAAAAGCAAAATTTTGAAGCGATAACGCCTCCGTGGCTTTATTTTATTTGCAACATAAGGTGCATATAATTTTGACAATTTTTTTTGCAACATAATTTTGACGTTGTTGAGACGTCAAAATTGAAACTCTTCGCGTTCTCATATACCCTTGAATAATCGTTGTTAACAGCAAATTGAAACCACTGATGCGCCAACTCTCATCTATTGGCACTCACAGCTAAGCAACCATCCATGTTACTCCCAACTATTTGCGCTGAAAATGCGTCATATATTACGACACTCGGTGATTTACATAATGTTGTTCAGGACAACGTCTTTCCACTCAGCTAGTCATCCTTCTACCATCATCTTTCCAAGGGACGAGTAAATCATGGCAGCGAATTGTAGTTGCATCGCTCATTCCATAGGCAGTCCCTACATTCCGCACAAATCTTTAACACGTTTGTAATCGACCGTAGCTGAGGCTCATCTGATGCAATGAAGTCACTAAAACTTTTGCAAAAGTTCACTAAAAATTCAAACAAACTCAGAATAACACTTGACAGTCATTTAAGTCACGAGAAAAGACAAAAAATTATGTGAATTCACTAACGGAAGTCGTAGAAATAGAGGCACGCTTTGTCATCATCGCACATTACTTCGTTGATAAACGGTGGAAAGAAGGTGTCCGGAAGGCGACGGATCGCTTGACATGCCGCACAGAGTCGTAAATATCCGTCTTCTTCCCCACCACGTTTATCACATCCAAACGGGACGATATGAACGTCACCTGAATTTTACAGTGGCACAACGATTTCAATCACTTCATTTAAAAACTTCGCACTCATACAACTCTCCACCTACGTTCTTTTAAGGCGAACGGAGCGAAAGAAATAAGAGCTAAGATTTTATTTAAAACGACTGATTTGATGGCCCGTTGACTTCTGTGACCATAATTTCTGAGGGCTCAGAAATATTCGCACGAGTAGTACTGAAAAGGTGCGACTGATCGGAAGGGTAGATTTTCCTACCCTTTCAATTATACTTCTCTTGCTTCATATATACTTGCATTTATTTTTTTCCTACAAGGGAAGTTGGGTAGAAATGCAAAATTAATAAACTCGTTTCATTTGCTAAAAGAAGATCGAAAGATAGAGTGTTCCTATCGTATTTCATAAAATGCAGAAAGACGTAAATTTTCCCGTTCCATATATCATACAGTGTCGCAACTGAAAATTTTTATAAAAAACCAAATGAGACATCCGTACCAGCTAACAAAGCAATATCAACCAATAGTCCTCTGACATTCACCATTCATCAACAATTTTTCACTATTCCAACAGGAGAAACTGTCGAATAAGTAGCACCAGCTTAAGAATCATAAATTCTTTTTGCGGTTTCCTAGCATAGAAATAGTGACCTAGAATACTGCTGCTAATGCAGCTTCCCGGCGAAAATAGAGTTATCGGTTGTTATCGTGAAAAAAATATCTACTGGCTTCAGCGTGACAGTGTTCATTTTATGTGCCATTCAAGAGTTGTAAGCAATGTGATAAGTGATGAGCAAAATGAGATGATTCTGGCTCCGAATAAAGTGCAAATTGCAGACTTCGATGCCCGAAAACAGTTCTCAATTTCTTTGGACTGAAGCCATGTGAAAAAATGGGTTATCGAGGGGCGATTCTTTTAAAAACAAAAGTCGACAACATGAGTCTAGGCCTATCGCTAGTGTCAACGTTAAGAGACTTTTGAACACATCGACTAATTTCTGTGTCCAAACAAAAGAAAGTCTTACCGATGAGTTTTTGCCTCTTTTGGGAGAATGATTCCTCGTGTGGTTCCGCATCTGCTCGTCGAGATGCTCTGAATGATCCCATGAGGCTTTCGGCTGTTTCCCTCTTGGAGCGCAACTCTGATTCGGTCACTCGAATCGACGGTGACACAATGCTGCGCCTTGGTTCACCCCTGCATCATAAAAAGTTCACTTGTTTAAAGTATTAACACATTAAGAGCCTGTGCTGAGATTTCGCTTTTTTTGGAAAGGAAAGGATAGAAAAAGTTAGTGGGACCGCAAAACAGTATTCCAGGAAAACACCGTACTATAAAACGAATGAACGAATGAATATTTCACATGCACTGAATCAATTCTGAATGGTCGACGTATGATAATAAGAAGGAAGATATCGTTCGTCCTTTTTTTCAGAAACACAATCGGCTTGAGAAAAACTGCATGACGGTTTTTCAATCATCGTTGTCAGTAAACAGAGAAAAAGACAGGAGAGAAGAAATATGAGTTGAGTTGGCGTTGAACGGAAATATATGAACAGAATATTTCCGACTTAGGACTTTCGAAAGGATCAAAAAAAAAGTTGTAAAATAACATGAACTTGTTATTACTGGCAACCTGAAAATGCGGCCATTCCTGCGCATCACGTTGAAACACACAAAAATTGAGAAAGCAAGAAGACGAACGAGGTTAAGTTTTGTAGGCGAGCGATGACCGTTGGAGAACGCACATCACATCGCAAATTCAGTTCAGCGAGAATGCGCTCCAATGCTTCGACATTCCTTTCCACAGTCTCCTCACTACTCGCGCGGCTTTTCATTTGACGCTGAAATCGCTGCTTGATCTTGCACTCACGCTCATCTAGAGCAAACAGAAGTAATAAAAGCTTTATCTGCAAGTATATACTGCGTATTAGAACTTTGATAGTTC
>JPKZ01002568.1:208639-266820 GCA_000803305.1 Toxocara canis | reverse complement strand
GGGGGGGGGGGGGGGAAGGGGGCATTTTCCATTCGAACTGATTTGGGTGATTTGAATTCATATAACATTATAATACGTATGCCTGCCTAGAGATATTTCGGACTACGAAGAACATTGAATTTATAAATTAATTCTGAATGAAATGGCACATTAAACGATGGAAAAAGCACAGTGTGAATGTAAAATTTCACTTCATACTGGTCAACGATCGATCTGTCAAGGAAGCGAATCACGCCAGAAGCATCCCAGGCCATTAAGTCCGGGTTATAGGTACCCTTTTGTTTGAGCTCAGTGACAAGTTCTTGTTGCGATAGGCGTTTGCACTCCTCGAACGTATTGTTCCTCTGCAAAAAAAAAAAACGTTCACAACAGCTTGACGAGTGTTGTGGTTTGGGTGCGCTACTTGGAAAAATAAAATCGCTGAGAACGAAACGCGGTACGCAGATGAGTACAACGAAAACAGAAAACGTGTTTTTTTTTTTAAATTCTTTTCGCGCATACGATTCTAAAAAATTTCGTATAATTCGCCTCCTACTTCTGGCAAACAATCATTTTCGGCCGCACCTTCCCTCTTATCATACTGAACACTTCCAAAAAAATGGTCAACAATTGGAGCAGAGTTAACGATAATCCTCAATTTTTTCTTGCACATTCTCAAGATTTAATATTCTCGCAGTCACTCGATTTCCACATTAACAAGTAATGCTTATTATTACGTAGAGTTTAAAAAGTATAAGATTACTCGTTGGTGTGCTGATGTAAATTATCGCACTTAACGCGACACCTCATCCACCCCCCAACACGCGAAGCTTGAAGAAACATACCGGTACGAAATTACCAAAATTTTATGGAACAATGGAAACGATTTCGGAAATATTTTGATAAACAAATTTGACAACAGCAGTCAGCGTCATCAAACCAGTGCATGGACAAGCCGAAATTTTCATAATATTACCAGCTGGGTAAATTATCATGCGGATGAAGCACTCATAAATAAAGGATGCAAATATTTAGAAGAATAAGATTTCTGGGGATAATATTGTATAAAAAGTTTCTGGTCGCCTCACTTATGAGGTTTTTCGGCTCATTTTGCCTGCCTCAATTTCACATATTTCTGGCCCGTTTCGCTTCCTGTAGAATAAAAATTTTTTAACGCGCTTTGGTCGCTTTAATTCAACACAGTTCCTCACTCACTTTCGTAAGAACCTCTCGGCTCTTTTCGAGTTGGTTCCGTTTTATCAGTTAAAAAGTTTTTTGCTTGCCTCGGTTGCTTTAATCGAGAAACTTTTCGGTGCACCTTTCACAACCCCAGTTCAAAAATTTTTAGCTCGGTTTGGCTGCCTTGCTCAGAAAAAAATAAGATCAAGTCACGAGTTGAAAATTGTGTGCTTAGTTAGCACAAAGTAGTTTCTGACGCAAAAACTTCTGAAATTACAGGACCAGTCTTTCAGGAAGAAAATCATGGGGTACTATAAGCAAGGTTTTCAAAAATTTTTGGCTTTTTTTTGGAACGAGGCTGAAAACTTTTTCCAACGGCTCCTTTTCTACATTGGATGAGAGCGTAGACTGTGCGTTGTTCTGAGACGCTCCAAGAGCTGACAGGCAACACATATAGCACTTAAGAACCAGGGCAGTTTAGAATCACCTTTAAGCTGCGACTTTTAGGACATGAAGGAAAGTTGGGGTGGCAAGGGGAAGGTCTCTAACGAAATCGTTGTTTCAAAAATATATAGATTAAAATAGTCAAAGCAGAAACAGCATGCTCCTCGCAACCAAAAAACCGCAAACATTCTTTACTAATGATTATGGCAAAGAACTGTTGAAAGGAAAATCTACTGTACCTTAGGTATGAACTGCTTAGCTCGTTTGTGCTGCGACTGTGTTGAACGTGGAGCATCCCTGGTGAGTTCTTCCTCACGAGTGACGTGAATTGCGTTGACGCGATCCAGAAAGAACGCTGATTCGCGATCAGGCAACGAAGCTGATACAGGCGAATAGCGCTTGCGTCGCTCTTTTGCGCTGCTCCGCAGTGCTGACTCTACTTCACTGAGTAACACTCGCAAGCGCTCCTTGCATTTGAGGAGCTCATCTTCTGAAACATTAATTCATACACTTCCCTATGAGAGTATTAGTGTACCGGGAGGAAAAGGGGGTGGGGGAGGAAGGAGGAGGAGATGGGGCTTGCTTTCTGATGCATAAACTAGCTGTCGATCAGTTTTTTCCTGCATTAAAATTTTAAAGAAGTTTCAGCAGGGTGCTGCTTTTATCAGTAAAGTTCCCTGTTCCTTTTAGCTGAGCATTCCAAAATATTGTCCATAACACCTTCCCCACTGACCCAAAATGGACTTTACCCCTCACCGCCCTCCTCCCTCCTCCCTTTCTCAACCCATTCAACCTATTTGGGAACCATGAATAAACATACAATACTCTGTATTAGTGCCTCAGCGAATGTGTTCATTTCATCATCACTAACAACTAAGCAAACGTGCTCCGGACTCTTTCACGGACCTATGACGCCGCCACTTCGACAATTTGTTTCCCTAGACCACGGCCACTCACAGAAAAATCGTTTCCCGCCATGTAGTTGCCGGTAAATCGCAATGAGTGCGTCAACTGACGTTTAGCGAGCAACTAATTGATCCAGTTTGAGTGCATGACGGGCGATTGGTCATCTACATAAGAAAACCTGTTGCTTGAGCGAGGTCCTTGACGGAGCAGCTGCTTGTCACCGTTGGAGGGGGTGGGGGAGGAAGGAGGAGGAGATGGGGCTTGCTTTCTGATGCATAAACTAGCTGTCGATCAGTTTTTTCCTGCATTAAAATTTTAAAGAAGTTTCAGCAGGGTGCTGCTTTTATCAGTAAAGTTCCCTGTTCCTTTTAACTGAGCATTCCAAAATATTGTCCATAACACCTTCCCCACTGACCCAAAATGGACTTTACCCCTCACCGCCCTCCTCCTTCCTCCCTTTCTCAACCCATTCAACCTATTTGGGAACCATGAATAAACATACAATACTCTGTATTAGTGCCTCAGCGAATGTGTTCATTTCATCATCACTAACAACTAAGCAAACGTGCTCCGGACTCTTTCACGGACCTATGACGCCGCCACTTCGACAATTTGTTTCCCTAGACCACGGCCACTCACAGAAAAATCGTTTCCCGCCATGTAGTTGCCGGTAAATCGCAATGAGTGCGTCAACTGACGTTTAGCGAGCAACTAATTGATCCAGTTTGAGTGCATGACGGGCGATTGGTCATCTACATAAGAAAACCTGTTGCTTGAGCGAGGTCCTTGACGGAGCAGCTGCTTGTCACCGTTGGCGCCGTTTCCTTGCAGGCGTGGCTGTCAGCAGCAGCAGCACCGGCATCAGTCGACTGCAGAACGCCATGAACGGTGGCCGCTGTCGAGAGCAACAGAATCGAGAGACAAATACGCGACGTGGATGAGACACGAAAGAAGTATACCAATGAGCTGCGATCTTGATGCGCTATTCTGCCTTCCATAGCCTCGACCGCACGCATTGCTGACCAAGGTGGCAGCGACGATCAGCTGTCAGCAGCAGCAACGTTCGCCGTTTAGGAAGGTTTGCCAGAATGGGGGAGAAGAAAAAGGCTCCAATTCGGCCTCAACCATCCGCTTCGATCAGTTCCCTACAAATAAGATTGTGCAATGAATACGACCGACGTCAGCTGAATAACTGATCGCTCACTATTTTTATCTTATCCGACGTACAGGTCAATTCATGAATGCATACAAACCAAAAAAATTAATACTTCGCAAAAATTCAAGTAGTTTCAGATATCGAAAAAGTGTATTAACGCACGTTCTAAGTGAATACGGTTAGGAAATTGCACCAGTTACGGTCCTCCAGAGTACTGCTATCCCTTCTAGCGTTTGCTTTTCTTATGCGTAACGGAAAAACGTGTGCGGGAACAAGATTACCGGATGTGAGGAACACTAAGAAATAATGCACAATCAAACAAAGAGAGACGTTGCTTGATGAAGCCAAAAATTGAGAACTCATAGCGCTCGGCAACATAATAGCGATTCACAACGGCGTTTTTCTCTTGCGATTAAAATATTCGACACTATCAAATGTGTCGTGTTTCAGCACTGTGAGTGTTTTGCTGAAACAAGCAGTCCCGATTTTTTAGTTGCAAGAAGTCTTATTACGCTCGGCAGGCTGCACTTTCTTAAAAGATTTCTCTGTGCCAACTTTCGCCGCTTCTCATCGCATGAATAATTGCTCATGCCTGCGTTTTTTGTTCGCAATTAAGCCGAAAATGTCGAGGGATTTAGTGACATTCTAGACTACCCCAACTTTCAGGATACATGTTAATTTCCTTTTCGAGCAAGCCTTTAAAAGTGATAAGTGTTATAAACTGAATTCAAACAACGAAGGTTCACGGTTGTTGTTCACCATGGTGGAGGGAGTCTTGATCAGAATAGCGAACACTAAACGCTCATTTACATTAACAAATTTAACATAGTATACATTTAAGCTGTTGCGTGTAGCCGTTTGGCGGGAGATATTGGCTGCAGATAATGAAATTCTTCCAGTTGGAAGGATGTAACGATAAGGAGTGGAATGCGAATATATAACTGGGTGTTATGCAGTTTCCTTGTGACCGAAAGAGACAGTCAGACTCCTAATTTCCAGAAGGCGGTCTCGAAGCTGGGCTTACGACGGGTCTATTCGTGATAACTGTGGCTTTTAAGGGAATCTTCCGGACGAGACCGCACCATGAAATTGGAAGTATGCGTGTTCATGAAAAATGATTTGTCACTGAACACGCCATAATCCAAGGCTTCTTTACGATCTTAAGCATCGCAGTCTCGACTTCAACCCCTCCATGAGTGGTAATATTTCAGCTCGATAGGACCGAGTCTAAATCCTTAGAGAAACAAAATTCGTGAAAAAAGGACACGTCCGAAGTGGAACTTACGAAGCAAAAGGGGTATTAAATTCGTCAGCGAATGAGTTGAAGAATTTGCATGAAGCAGATACTGCAGAAGATGGAGGGAGTTGGGGGGAGAGGGGGGGGGGGGGGGGGGGGGGGGGGGGGGGGGAGGTGTGGGAAGGAAAGGAGAGACTGAGTCTGACAGAGATTGCATTGAAAAAGGCTATGTTCGACGGATAACGGTATTATAGCACAATATGCACATAACTTGTTATTATCCAGAATATATATCAACGAGTGTTAAAGGACTTTTTCGTAATTATTATAGTGTGGAGTTGTAGGATGGTTGGCCCAGTTGGTCAACGAGGTTCAAGAGAGATGATCTTGCAAACTTTTCTTTTTCTCACTCCAATCCATTCCACTCCCTCTTCCGATTATCATCCCTATAACTGGTTTAGATATCAGTATCAGGTGAATAAGGAGTGTGAGGTCACTCGCTATTTTCCGTCTACCCTCTCCTAAGCTCTGATGTGACTCTCACAACTCAGTCATTATCATATTTAGCTAAGTACACTTCATTAGAATGATATTTCGCTGCGTATTGGGAACTTTGTTATAAAACAGGAACGGATGCGTTTTAAAGTGTGCAAAATTTGCACACTTATAATGAAGTACAGAGTGAGTACACACGGACGGGTTTCTTACAATGGGTCAGCATCCGCAACGCTCAGTCGCGAACAATGAATGAACATTGCTGATCGCATAGATGTCCGCATATGGCCCTGCGCGCAAACTTATCATCTTTGGTTGATCATGCTTAAAACGTTCCGATACTCAAAATCGGTGGTGAAAATTTACGGGAACATTGGAAGATATGCTATACTATATTGTATCGCGCTATGCTGAACCGCCCTATATTTCTTAAACTGTACAGCATTATTCGTATAGTGCAGGCAAATTTAAAGTAATAAATTAGCTGCCGTCCTAGCAAAGGTTACTTTTCTTCAACAGGCTGAAACAATTTAACACGTAGAATGCTATGTGAATTTTAACTTCTACGGCCTCATTTCCAGCTGTTATTTCAGCTTTCTTTCCCCGTCACATTCATTTTTTCTCTGCGCACCTTTTTTTCGGTGCTGTATATCTGAGATGTGCAGAGTAAAAATTTCAGATGTTTGTTTTGCTTTCTTAAAAGCATTTCAATGGTAAATCAACCTTTAAATCGATAGTGAAAACGATTGTCAGAATATGCGCCCTAATCACATTTGTTTGTGATTCGAAAAATTGTCTTTTCTTCGCGATCGGTTCAATCCATCCGCTCGTTTAGTAAGACAGACTCAGAGCATTAATACTGTATGTCACAGTTTATCTGAAAAGTTATTTTGGTCGTTCTTTACTAAACAGCCAAGAGCTATTAGAGTCACATGTTCATGTGGCGTTTACTTTTTTTCAGCTTAGAGAATTTTGCCCTCTTATAACTGAAATAAATACGGTACGCCTGTTGCATTGGAGAAGGTCGATTTTAGTTAGAGCGATGCCGACGACTTTCACGATTGGGTTTAAATGTGACTGAGGCAAATTTGAAGTAGCGAAAAGAAAAGAGAAAAGTGAAGGTGTGGCTCAACGTATTCTGCGATACAATAATAATCAGTAACAGCGAGCGCTTACAACTAAATTTCATTCATCCAGTATTAATACGAAATAGAATTCCAATGATGAGAGTGGCCGGTTAGTGTAAAGAAAAGACAGTTTGTTGCTTCTCCGCAGTTTATTCTTACATTTTGTAATTAAGAAGAAAGATGAGGGTACAGCCTCCTATGATAACATTAATTTAATCCATCTGTTACAAAGGACAATTGAACCTAGGTGAATTGATTAGCATTCTAAATGGACTTCACAAGCTAAATGCATAAATACGGCAGTCTGGCAGCAAATGATGTCAGGGAATCGCAAATAGAGGATCACATAATCATACCAGGATGACACCACAGAATCACACAATCCGAAGGATTCAGTTCTGCAACGTTTAAGAGCAATGCCCAACGATTTTTCCCAATAGCCGTTCATATGTACTTCATAAATGCAGAACGCTCACGTCGTTCCATTACGCTCTGCACATGTCAGAAGATTAATGAGAAATACATTTGACTTTCTTTACTAAGGTGATCGGCTCAGATGCCTCTAGCAACGAAAATTTGCGAAGAGCAAAAAAAACTGAATATTTTGGAATGAAATGGCAAAAAAATGCAAGGCGACCGAACATGCACTATTGAATTGTTTCATTTTTTACGGCGTTCCGAACTATCGTTCAAGCTGACATCCGTTTTCGACAAGGAAAAATGTGTTGTATCGGGAAAGAAGACTCGCTATTTCCTCATTTATTTCGACCTCAGTGGAAAAATGTTTTGCCTTAAAAAACGATACAGCGGCACTATAAGAAAGAGCATTAGGCAAACAGACAACTGAAACTATCACAGTGAAGCTCATCCTTTGGCACTTGGTGGACTCTATGGATAGAACCAATAAGCAGGAAAGCTTCTTAAAAAATACAACTGGACACCAATGTTGCACGCATCTATTATCATTTCTCACTAAAGATTGCATTTACAAAATAGCAGCGCTATCGCAAATAAAATCCCTTCGATAGGCACGCATTACGGTTTCAGGCAGTAAAAAGTACCGGTCCTCGTATAGCACGAACGTGATTAGAAAATGGGAAAGGAAGGAATGGTAATATCGATGGGAAAGGATAAAGGCGAAATGCAAGAGGCAAAATGGAAAAGGCAACAATCGCCAGGTGGTTGGACACGAACGTATTACGCGATGGTTTCGTTGGCGATGGCGAATGGTCCGTTCTGATCTATTTTCGCGCAGAACACAGCAGCACTTCATCTTCGCCTTCTTCACAAACCTCCGCATTTAGACACGCGTTATGATCCCTACAGAGCCAGCCAGCCGCCTCCCGCAACACCCGATTTGATTTCCATACTCGACATTCGAGTGCATGTTTGCATGCAGCTGTGTGCTTGCTTGTGTGGTGTGATGTGGGTATGAGTCTGTGTGTATGTGCGTGTGTGTGTGTATGCGTGTGCATGTGTGTGTGTGTGTGTGCGTACGTGTGTGTGTACACGAGTGTGTGTACGTGTGTGTTTCTATGTGCGTGTGTGCGCGCATGCGTGTGTATGTGTGTATGCGTGTGTGTGTGCATGTGTGTGTGTGTGTGCGTGTGTGTGTGTATGCACGTGTACGGATGCGTGCGTTTGTTTCCGTGTGTGTGTATGTGCGTGTGTGTGTATGTTTGTATATGTGTGTGTTCGTTACTTCTGGCACATAGCTATNTTCCACCCATTTCTCCTCTCTCCTTCCCCTGCCTCAGTCACAGCGTAACCGGCAAATTTCGGAGTTTTTGAGGCAAGGGCAGCAGCCAGAAGCTCATCAACTACGGGAAGGGATTGGAATCTCTGGAAAATTTCCGGGAAGAATGGTCTAAAGACGCAAATTTATCGACAGTTCTATGGTCTTAAGCATTTGCGCGTCACTAAAAGCCTTCCTTCGAGAGTAATTTCTGTAGCAAAAGCTTAAATCGTAACCCATAATAGTTCACCCCAAAACCTGTGGCTATCCACATGATTCTGCTAAGAAATTTGGGACTCACAAGACCTCGTCCGGGAACGACGACCGCAAAAATTTTTCATAATTAAATAAGGGGAAGACGAAGGTGGATGATTCTGTGCGTGATTCTAGTCTAGTTACCCTGCTTAAAAATTGTCTTCCACTGGACACTTTCATGCTAAGTTTAATTATCCTGGTGATGGATAGCATTTGTTGGTGTCACTAATCGTAGCGGTTTTGTAATAGGATGAAGAGCTTGTTTATTTAAAAGGATTTGTTTTCAAAAGAATGTTTTGCCATTTTGTTTTAAAATAACTGAAGGCAGCTAGCTATGTGCCGTCAAAGTTTTGAGATCAGAAACGCAGCAAATATAGTGACGAGCGTTTACTGATACATTTGGTGAATTCGATATTCTCTCTCGAAGACAAAATTAATATTCCAAAGAACAAGCTCGTTTGCTGTGGGCATTTCAGCAGAGATGAAGAATCGACAAGCCGGAGTGTAAAACACTACCATGCAATGCGGAGATTCAGGGTCGTATTAGCAATGTTAAAATTGCAATGGTCCATGGGTTGTTTGTTCGCTTTTGTATTGGCTGTAATCTTCTGGCACTGTTGGCATATTAGTTCATGTGATCTGCACAAAAGCTCATAAGCTGTGTTCGACTGCGTTCCGCATACTCAGTTTGCAGAAGGACGGGTGCTGATTCAAGGTGATCTTAAAATAGATAGAGTAATGGAGTTTGATAGAAATTCCAATGATGATGCGAAAACTCCCTATTGGATGTTTTCTGCACTTCCTTCATGAAAAAATGGACTTAAATTATTTTTTATAAAGCTGGAATTTTTTCCTTGGTCAAAGAACGTTGTATCCAACATGTCCAGATCACTCATCGAGTCACTAATGCTGAGCTAGATGAGCCACACATGCTACAATCATAAGCATTTCGCTCTTCACTGTGTTGCATATAAAAGACAATCAACGTGAAGCGAAATGATTCGAGAACGAGTGCAGACAATTCCGTTGGAAAGTTGTTGTTTGATTGTTTACACACTTTGAGTACACGGAATTCAGCTTCACTTCCACTCGATTTCATATTTGAAGTGCTAGTGCGCCAGAAGCGCTATGCACTCAAGTAAACCGTTTCGTGTTTCGACTTGACATCACCCTTCTCTTTTGCGATATTTTTTAGTGGTGCCTCCTGCTACTTTTCAAACACCTCGCCCAATCGTTTTGCCTTGGCTTTACTAATGAACGTATGCAATATTCATTTGAAACCAACGTATAAACCCAAAACATCTAAGACGAATCCAACTTTTCGAAAGTTTAAGCTTCGTTATATCGGCCGGTACTTTCGTGAGTGTTCCCGAGACTCAGTTTCCATGCCGGCTTCCGCATGAGAGTTTGCTTTCGAACATCATGAATTTATTTTGACTCTCATGCCCTTATCAAATTTTGTTTGCAAAACATCTGTTTCATTAACGTAGATTTGGAAATGAACTTTTGGTTTTTTTTAAACTTTCATTGCGAACGTGTGGGTATTTTGAAAAAAAAAGCATTGTTCATTGGGACCCTTCGAATGTTTTATTGCGAGGATCAGGAAAATATTGAAATGTCAAATATATAATAGTTCGACATGAATTAGGCAATTTATCAGTTTTCAATATAAGAAAAAACAACTATCGGAACAGAATCTCAAATTTGTAATGTTTTCCTGCTGAAATTCATTCATTAGCGTGATTTGATGTCGCCCGCTGCTTCATCTCTGATAACCTTTGTTGTGAACAAATTTTTAGGAGGAACGGCTTCAGTTCCTGTTACACGCTTCCTCCGTCAACTCATCGATGAGGAGCATCCATTGCCAATTTGGGAAGATAATCTCTCCGACTTGACACAATGGTAGATCATCTACATTTTGAGGTTCCATACTGAGCAGAGACGTATAACAGACGCTTTTCGACGTAGCTGGGATAGACAAGAACAAGAAGTGACGATGGATCGAAAATCTGAGATCAATTTTTAAAGCGAATTTTAACTTCGACTTTAAGGCCTTGTTGAGTATAGCAGTATAAGAGAATAAAAATTTTTATTACAGCAAAATTCTTTGGCAATAAATGGTGAATAATAATCTTTGAAAGACGCATTTCCAGTCTGGGTTTTTGCGCATGCGTTGCAGGCAGTTAACTACTGAGAGGTTCATCCAAAGTCCGCTTCTGTAGTCGATACAAATAAACTGGTCCCACCTTGGCTACGATTATTATTCAGTGCCAAGTTTTTAAATACTGTACAACTCAAATAATAATACTAATAAACACAGGAGGAAAAAAGCAGCACAATCGTTTTTCGATACATTTATCAAAAAAAAAAGCGTTGCGATGAAGACGGCACCAGTTAGACGTTGTGTTTTGGCAAATCGTCGAAATGAACGGCTGCTATTTCAGCTTTGAAAAAAAAGCCGTACTGCTTTGTTGCCTGCATCACCAACACATCGTTAGTTCACAGGCAGGCACACTGAACTGCTTCGAGCAGCACGTTCATTTCATGAAATCCATGAACTACTGTCAGATCAACGATCACTCTCCAACAACCTATTAAGCTTTTTTTTTTTCTAAGTTTTCTTTGTTCAGCGTAACTAAGTTCATCTTGGGCATTTACGTTGCTCACATTTCGCGTTTGTTCTGTTCTCGCCGTCATCATGCTCATGGCGTTTATTTCTCCTAAATTTTCTTGCTCCGAGCATGGAAAAATCCGATTTACACGTATTTCGACTCAAGCGAATACTGCTTTTCATGTCTTCATAATCACAGAATAGCGCTAACCACTAGATGTTAGCGTTCGAGAACGACAGCTAGCTTATTTCGTTGATACCACGAAAAGAGAATATCTTGAAGAAGACCGAAATGAAAATGATGGAGGATTTTCGTTACGTTTAGGTAGTGAACGCTTGCGTACTTTGAATGTGTATGTAAAATTACGCGTTGATACAACAATTTTTCTATGAATATATTTTTGCTCTATTTGCCTCTTGCCAGATTAACGGCTGTCTTGAGTATATATTCTCTCGTTGCTACATGAAACAGATATATTTCTCATCCAAAGAGCTTTATCGAGCAAAAAATATGCACTCATGTTTACTAGAAAAAAACTTTTCAAAAGTGTTTCATCTGTCTAAGCGATTTTTTTTCATTTTTTCATTTTGCGATTTTGCTAGCAAGCCACATCAGTTCCAATTCGGCCCTTTCATTGTTTTTCACAAATAATCTGGGTTTCTTATAATTCTTGTGTCTCTTAACGATTCTGGGCTATTTTTCAACCAAACTTTCATTTTGCGATGGAAGAGGAGGGTGGAAGGGGGGAGGAGAGGGGGTAGGAGAGGCTGAGCATTCCTCTAGATTCTCATATTAATATTGCCGACTCTGCCGATGACAGCGTTCTGCCATAGTATGGGGAAAGATAGCATCAAAGTTTGGCAGAAAGCTGTTTGAAGAAAGCCGTTGATAGTACAATCCGGTAAACAAACCACTCAGTAGCTATACCACCTGTTATGAGCAGAGCAATACGCTCATTGTGAATTCACCACAACTCGAAAACCCCCGTGATGAGAAGTTCGTTTAAGAACTCAAGTGAGAAAAAAAACGCGGACGCTTACACAACGTCCACGTGCCAACGATATGTGAATTCGGCGGCAAATCAATGGCAGCCTTTTAGTCCGCGAAAGATGAGCCAAACCGCTCGTCGTTTTCATTTTAGCAAAGGGCATTAAAAATTACTTTATCACGGATTTTGGCATATGGCTACGTAGTGATAAGAGAACTTTTGAATTACTATTAAACTTCATTGGTGTTGGATAATCAGTATGATAACGGAAATTGTTAATGGGTCTTTAGAATGTTAAAATTTATGCTTGCGCAAGCTATGCCAAGGAATTTGAAAGGAATTAGCGAGCTGAATTCAAGGAAATGCACAATCTCTACGAGTCATAGAAAGACTGTTATTCGGAATAAACATTAGCACAATATCAATTCCTAAAAGTTCCGTCATATTCAACAGTAAGTGTCAGCATGGGCATTCTTATAACTTGACTTCAGTGAATTTGTTGATGGGAATTGAATGGAAAACTCCTATGATGGTCTTGTGGATAGTCGATCGCCTACAATTCACTATCACAACCGCACTGAAGATAAATTTTGCAGCAGGAAAAAAAACCATATTGATTATTGATGATTCATCGGTTATTCCATACAAAACAAGTCGAACAAAACGCATTGTGCATTCCCTCAGAGACGATTTCGACATTTAAATAAGCTGTTTTGAATTAGTTTAAAATCTTTTATTGGAGCGCACACGCTAAAGCTGGTTGGTTGGGCAGCAGAAGTTGCTCTGAGTAGTTTTTGAGGTGTATCAGTGGGATCGTATCGAAATGTAATGAAGATTCGCTCGATAAGAGAAACGCTTCTATCAGACTCAACTTTTTATTTTATTGAAATATTGCCTCCGTTTGAATTCCATCATAGCACCATTTTATGCCTTCTGCAACATGCGAGCAAACAAAACACGAAGGAATATTTAGACGAAAGAATGTTCCCACGTGTGCATCACTTAAGAATTGCATAACCTCATAAGAAAAATATTTTATAGAACTTTTAGAATGAAATTGTCGGCAATTCTTAGTAAAAAAAAGACATCTCAGTACTTAGAGTAATCGGAAAAATGGTAAAACCCAGAACGCGATGAGCTGTCACACGATTTAAGCTTTACGGCGCACACAACTGTTGCCGCTTCTTACACCTCACATCCGCAAGAGGACCGTAGCCATTACACCATAATGGAATCGCAGAAGTGCTCTTTTGAACGGCTATTGATTTTTTTGATGTCACTAGTTATTCGATCGCTAGTGCATAATGGTTTTTAACAACGATACTATTGGCGTGTTAAAAAGTACTTATGGAATTCCCAAGTAATGACCTCTACGATGGCGTGACTCACTGTTTATTTGTTCAATGCAAGAAAAAGTTCCGCTTAATCTTCTAAATTTTACATAAACGTTTCAGTTTCGTTTGTGATATTTTTTCAATCAAAGTATTAGTTTGCTGGCTTGTTTGGCGACACTTATTCACCGATTCTTTACGCGCTTTTCATTACTCCGAAAGCACACTACGGGGCATGAAAGCACATTATGACAGCATATCTGTGCATATGTATATATGGACTGATGTAAGTACTGTACATGTGTGAATAAATGACGCTGTGAGCGCTCCCAAACAGAAGGTGGAAGCTATTCGTAGATTTCTGGATGGACCGTGATAACAAATTTCAGAGGAAAACTTTCTTATATTGACTGCCGGGGTTTCCTCTCACCCGGTAGCCAATATTAAACTGAAAGTCGTGATACTTGACCGGCCTGCTCGCTTCTCGTCGATCGTCGCTGCTCGGCTTGAGTCGACGATTTCCTGCGCCATTTCTCCTTACTCTTACTTGCACCACTTCTCCTCACTCGAACAACTGCTACCGTCTCGCTTCTTCCTAGCGTTCGTCCTTATCCAATCTCAAACTTGGGTAATTAAACCTCTTGCATTTTATTAGTGCGTAAGGCGCAACGAACAACGTAGACACAATCGCATTACGAACGAATAAAACACAAAGAACGCTTCAGCACAGCGGAATAATCTAGCAATACCTTATGATCATAAACTCGAAGGAATAGCACATCAATACGCTATAATCGTAAACTCGTGAACTCTTCTACTTATCTTAGCGAAGCACAACAAGTCAAATTCCATCAACCAAAAGCTTCTTCGATAGAAGTGGTACAATATTGTGGTGCATGATGAGAAAGCGAAACTGTAGCATTTCACATAGCAAGTAAACGGCAATGACCTACATGGAATGAACATTAAACAATACAAGTCTATTCATAAAACAAGCCACAACAAATATTCCACGCTACCTCGTAACTTCTGAAAGACGACTCGTTCTAAGCCTTCTGCTGTCCGCTTTTATAGGCGTGGTGGGCTGACCTCCTTAGAGCCAGCCCTGTTCCCGATGATTATCTAATTTGTCGAATTTCGCCTTAGAGCCATTCATTAATCCGTCTGATCGACACACGTCACTGTTATCGGTGCCTTGAATGCATATGCAAGCTTCTTTGCTATAAAATTATTCACCTCAATATTTTCGTCATTCATACTTCCACAAACTCAATCAAACTTCGCGAGTAGTCGTGGCATTTCTGGGCAAAGAGAAAAAAAGCGCGAAAATTCCGGAAAACTTGGCACTAACAGCGGGCCACCAGTTGTGATATCGTGTACAAATCGCATAACTACTACCAATTCATAGTGGCCATTATCATCAATCTTTTGATTGCGGTTTGAGCAGATATATTTGTGCGCCGTTGAGCATTCTTCACTAGTTTAAGCACGGTTACGGAAATCACATATCATGCCTGTCCTTGACAAGCTGTTTAACTTGTCTCCAAACGAAGTTTTCTATCTTGTTAAGAATTTCTTTTTTGCTTCGCGTAATTGATGATTCTGACGTGCTCAGTGATAACGTTTCTCAAACAGCAGAGTTTGAAGTGGCTGCTCTGTTCTGTACTGTGCTTCCAAGAAGGACAATGTGTGCCTGCTGCCCCAAGTCGTTTTTAAGCCCTTCCTTTATTTTGCCATGCTTATCTCCTTTAAAATTTTGAATGTACTTTGCTATCAAAAAGACGAAGTGCAGTTTGTAAAACAAACCCCATGCTAGGTATGGTGCAGAAGGGAACGAGCGGAGGCATCTTTTAACTAGCCATAATGCGCAGTTTGGTAATCTGGACAACCTCTCTGGTTTAGTACAAGGGAGAAGGAGGGAAACAGCTAAAATTTTGACTGCATTGCCGATGTTGCATTTCTTAGCGACCAGCAATCAATTTTGATATGCTATAGCATCAGCACCACTGTTAATTTATACAGAGCCCATCAACGAGGCGATTTACTTGTCGTAGAGGAGCGTAACCATATAGTGAACAAGTTTATAAATGCAAATTCGGGAGGAATTATACATTTTCGCAGGCCACCTATCTCATCGCACTGGAATACGTTACTGACTGATCTAAACGGAACGCTTCTGAAAATAAGAAAGTGAATTAGTCGAGTCGTACTTTTGTACTTCTTAACTGCACAGGTACATAAGTATAATTTTGCGATTGCATATACAAGCAAGTGTCATAATTGTACTTTTTAACTGAATAACCTTTTAGAACGCAAAAGACTTCTGAAGGAGTCCTTCAGTCTTGTTAATCATCATTGCTTTGGAGTACACTTTGTACATTAAAACTGCCACACAATTTAGCTCACACTTCATGTATGAAACAGCGTTATCGCAATTCGTCGCCGGCAAGTGATTACACAACCCGCATTTACAGATGACTGCTTGGGGCATTTTATATAGTCTACGCAGCTGTTTGAATAGAATCACATTTGGAACAAGGCACGCAATGTAAGCAAGCGGCTGTTGTAATGTTTTGAGATATGTGAGTTAACGGTCGATTCGCAAGAGAAACTTTGAAATAAAAATGGACTCACATGTCTTCGTTTGACGCCTCTTTTTAATATAATCGCAAGATCTTCTGGTCGAACCTCTTTTTTTTCTTTACTTTAACAGTGTTCCACCACATTCCTTCATTCATATTCTCTTCTTTAATCATTATTAATATGATTTCGCCGATGATACGTTCTTGTCGTTGTTTATTGCTTTTACGATTTTCAAGTTTACACTATCGGAAATGGTTCTTTGTGAAAAATTGCGCACTGCTAGCGTGTACGCTTGGGCCTTATTAAATCTTAAATACAATGGACGAACTTTCTGCTGATATCCTTGAAATGGTCAAAAATACTAGAGAAGCAGCTCAATGCAGTCTTACAGCTACTAGCGTTGCATGCTAAAAAAAGGAAAAAAAAAAAGAAAAAACGCTAAAATGTTCTTATATAGGAACAGCGCTAAGATCAGCGAATCCTTGCATACTGCTTTGTCATTTGAAGGACATTCGATAGTAAAAATAGAAATTTTTTAAAAAAATATAGAGTTCCTGGGAACAGAAAGCACATAGCAGCAGACAGTATACCTTTCAAGGAAATCGGAGGAAGTTGTGAAGTAAATGTAACACAGGCGCATCATCACTCACTGGCATTTTTTTGCGATGAATTTGTTGTATCGGTGAGACGCCTGTTAGCTTTCCACTCACTGTGACTCGTTTAGAAAGCGCGTAACACTTCTATTTGCTTCCTATCAGTTCACCCTAACCATATCATGTTATTACGAACGAATTTGAAACTCTTTCTCTTTCTAGCTCGTATAATATCCATGCTTTGCAGATTTCGACTAATTCATAAATTTGTACTTTGAATTCCCCAATTAATTAATTCCTTGTGATCACTGACAAACAGTCAAAAGCATTCCATCTGTTCCCCTTAAAACGATCTTGCCTGTGTTATTTTCGCGTGTAGCACAGGCAACATCAAGCCCTTCTGAGTATTCCACGGGGTCGGTTTTCACTCTATAATCCTATCTTTGTAAGCATGTCAGCTTTAGGTCAATATCCTCGCTGAACATTGTTTCATATGTGGTTTGTTTTCAAGGCAAATTCTCTTTTTCGTTTATCGCTCGCATCTTTCGCAGTTCTCGACAGTTCACCTCATGAAACAACGATATTTAAAATTTAAAAAAAAAAACAGCTGTGTTTAGTTATCGTGTCCAGTGTGGTCAGCAACATCATGACGATCAACAACAACACTGAGGTAGGTTTCCAAATGATTACCGCTAAGTGCACCAATGACTACCAATTAATTAGCTGGCGATTTGCATGCAGTAAGTTCAACGAGATGTCACTGCACAAAAGAACTTCTGAATATGAAGTTTTTGGTTTAAACAATCGATGCTAAAATGTTAAACTTGATCGACAGCTGTGAAACGTGCATTGGAAATTTAAGACTGTTCACAAGTGATTTATTGCGCACCAATTTTTTGTTATAGAAAATGAGCAAAACAGAAATGCTCATTTTTATATCGCTTTCAAGGTAATTTTAATAGCTTCGGGTAGCGCCTTCATGCATTTAATAAATGAGGCTAATAAAAGAGCAACAACTAATAAACTCATAACCAAGCAGTGTTTCTGAGTAGGCCTTGCGAAAAGAAAAGAACGAGGTCAGCTAAAAATGTAGCAACATGACAAGGACTAGCCAAATAGAGCCAGATTTAAGCTAGACATATTTAGCGTTGCTAGATTTTGAAAATTAAAGAAAAGCTGCCGTTCAATTTGATAATAGCTTCAGGTGCTTGTGGATTTAAATGCAACACCCTCATGGTAGATGGCTTGATTCTACTACTTGCCAGAAGACATGTGCTTTTTTGGCGAATAGAGACACATTTCTTTTCCATGCTGTTTCGCTTTGTTCTTGCGCACTGCAACACACTTTTTTTTTCAGCATTGTTTGCGCATATATGCGGCTACCCACATTTCTAAACAACAAAGTGAGCTTAGAAAATATGTTTTAGAATAGTTTACATTCAACGGTTACAGTATAAAGCGCTTTGGCCTAACGAAATGCTTGTCAACAGGCCAAGCAAAAAATCAAACGTAATTGTCTGAAGCTTTTTTCTTTAGCACTGGTTGTCTTGCAGGAAGCATCATCCGGTGAGGCAGAAACTTGCTCGAATTTCGAGCCAAAGAAAAAGCATTTCCGTGATACGGATGCCTGGAAGAAGAAGAGGTCGCGTTTGTTAACCAAAATGAAGGCAATGGGACGTTTCAATCTCGCCCTTATGACGGCCAGAGTGCCCGTAAGTTGACCGCGTCTGGTTGCACTGCCTTATCCGTCAAGTTAAGTGAAGCTTCCAGAAAAAAAAGCCAGTTCATCTACGTGACGCTGTAATCCAAAAGATCGGCAATCCGAAGGTTCATTTGAACGGACTGCAAATTAGCATACCACCAATTATTTATATACATTCTACCTCTACTGCAAGCAATAATTACGTCATTTTTTCTTAATAAGGAGTGGAAAGGTGGGCAGTTAATAGGCCGCTCCTTCCTCTTCTGTCAGATAACAATTCTGGATGAGGAGCCCGTTTTAGGTGACGACGAATTTCGACAGGGAAGCTAATTTTTTTTTGAAAGGGAGAGGGACAGATTGGATTAATTTATGCCATGTGATTCTAGGAGGAAAAGGAGATTTTCGAGAACCCGTTCATTCAGTCGAGTGCTTGCACGAGTCCAACTTCTAAATCCTATATAACAATGCATATAATGGCCGAAATTCTGAAAATTTGCCGCCTTTAAATTGAAGTTTTAGCAAAGAAGTATAATTCCGCGAAGACGGCTCCGCTAAGCGGCTCACGTTTTCGGGGAACGGCATTTCGATGAGAAAACCCGTTTTCGAATGACCACAAATTTTTTTCGAGATGCTGTCATTGGCCTTACCCAGTCTTCAACCCTAGTCATAACCATATCATGTTTCCATTCTTCGGCGCATTGATATCAGAGCCCAGCTTCTCAGGCATCAGCACGATATCGTACTTTCTGCACATCTGCAATGATTGATATACTGTACCGCACACGCTTAAATTAGTAATATGCCGTAATTTAGTGCATAGTGCAGCTGGCTTCGACAACACTAATGTTAATCCTCTGTGCTATAGCGAAAAAAGTACAGTGCATCCACATTGCATAAAACGCACTTTTACGTTCTGCATATACGGCCCATGAAAAATCTCATGTAAACACTCAGGACAATCACTAGAAAATTTTATCAATATCTGTGTTAATCAAAGTTATGTTATATCAAAGACGGCTGGCGTGAACGCGCTTTTGCGATTTCCTTAATCAGACCCGCAAGATTCATTAATTTCTAGCAACTAATGAAGCATACATATTAACAACTATCGGTATATTAATCGAGAAGTCCACAGTCAAAACAGATCAATTTTTTTGCACGCCGAATCTGACCTCTTCGAACAACCATCCAAACTTGACTCTCATTCCGGTCAAGGCAAGAAGCCAAATCCTTGACTTCAACCGCGGTCGTCAAAACTGACTCCGACGTCAGCCTCTAAAATCAGACTGTGGGCTTCACTCTTCGGTTTTCGCCAGCTTATTTCTGCCGCATATCATGGTGTCTGCAGGACATAAATCGAAAAGGTGAGGATCAGTGTTCCACTTGACCACGGATAAATTAGCGAGTTGATAAGCCGAAGGAAGCGCAAGGAACTACAAATATATCCTTTAGGCCTGGTCAAGAAGTACTTTTGGTGCTTTAGCCAGGAGTTTTGTTTTTTGTTTTTGACGAAAGAGTGCCTATAGCTTATAACAACCAGCAAATACTGTGGAATTAAAATTAAAATTCAACTTTAATGGCAAAAGTTTTATATATTTTCGCTAGAGTCCTGCATTGCCCTCATCAACCCTACTTTAACTCGGTACACAACCCTTTCCTTAGTTCTGCTTAAGACAGCGTTGTAGTCCTGGTGACATTAGTGAAAAATTAGATTCTCGCGGCGCGAAACAGATATTGTAACTACTCCATCTCTGAGGGCAAATATGACAGTATACTAGTCAAAGCATTCCTGCTTTTTGCCATTTTGTTCCACTGCTTTCAAGCATCCAAGTTACTTCCCTCTATTTTTGCTTTATAACCCTCTTCTTTTGTTTTCCCTTCTCACATATTAGTCTGCGGTGGTCTTCGTTCATTCCCTAAATAACACACAGATTTACGCTCTGAATACCGTACAGAGAATAGAAAATTTTTTTTTGATTTCCATCAAAAAACTCCGTCAGCAAAATGAACTAAGTGAAGAAGAGACCACCAAAGCTTCAGCTCTAAAGGGAGTGGAGTGCGCAATTAAGTATTTCGCGGAAGGCATAAGTACAGTGTGATCTATCGCAGAGTACGGTTTGAATAATGTACTACTGTGCTCAACGTTATGGAACTGCTCTTCTACTTCACTGTTCTCTCTACTGTTCTCTACTTCCTCAGTTACATTTTGGTATGAGTTTTGCGCTAAACAATTCTAAAGTAAAATACAGTACATAAAATGCAAACGTTTGACATTACTGTTTTCAAGTCAGGATTGCTTATTCAAGCTGCTAACTATTCGTCTTTGCAGTACCGGAGCATATTTCGCATGCGCATGGTCCTTGTTTTGCTGTGTTCAGTGTCGTTTTCGACTCATTCGGCCACTCACGTGAAAATGAAACGGATCGTTTGGAAACCTCACTGCGAGATTTCGAATACAGCCTCCTCCCAACACAATTCTCCATCCCCATTCAGTGTGGCCTAAGTTCAGTTGCGGATCAAATTCAGCTCCGAACTGCTTACACATTTCAGTACAGTGCAGTGAACGTCGGTCATCGTCTAGTTTAGTGTTAACCATCTTTTCTAAGATGCGACTTCGCCAAAGCTTTCTTAAGCTGACTTCTTAACTTCTGGAAAGTACAAGTTTTACAGCTGCGCAGGACACTGCATTCGGAGTTACATGGTATCTGCTTTGATGAAGCTGGATTTTTATTTTTGAGAAATGTGCACAAACGATTCACATAATACTAAGATAACAAAGTTCATGTCCACTCCATCTCAATTTCAAGCGTCAAAACATTATGCTGAGCTGATTTCGTATGCCCTTCAGTCTTTGCATCTTCGCTTACTGACCGTTCATCTCAATATCTTTGCCGCTGAAAATTATTTTCCACTGCAAATCTAAACCTTGAGATTCCAAGCGAAGAAGTTTCGTTCAAAACTTTATCGTGCTACAAATGAGGCTAAAACATTTCCGCTTAGTATATTTTGTTTACGTCGTTCGATAGTGCTGCCGGATGAACGATAAGGTTTTCAACGATTTGTTATTCACTAGTACTATGGTCCTATGCGTCCTATGGAGAGCAACACGAACTTCGCGCATTATTTTAATTAGAATAAAAAGTTTAGTGCGTGTTCTTGGCCACTAAAAGTGCGAAAAATTATGTGGCTGCACAAACGCACACCATTCAGTTACCATTCGCTCAAAGCAAAGGCATTCGTGAAATACAGAAATAAAACAATTTTTTTTAAAACAGCTATTAACAATTCATTCCTTAGAAAGCGCGGAAAAAAAAAACGGAAGAACAGAGCGGTACGGAAGTGCTGCAGTGCAACAAGTCCACCATATGTCCGGTTTTACCAAGGACGAAAAAGTCGCCTTTCGAAGTCTTACAACCCATGGCTTCTCGCATGTTCAAACGTTTTCAACGGCGTTCAACCGATCGTTAATATTTGTTTCGATTGGCTTGCCATGAGTCGATATGAGCTAAACAGAAAATCAGGCAGTTAGTTAGGTGCACTTCGCGTATTGATCGGAGAGTTGTTCGCTCGAAATTGACAAGTGGTTCGCACCGAAACAACCATCCAAAAGATCGATACGAGCTATCGCTACCACATGTACGAACTTTGTAATCCATCAAAAACATCTTAAACAACTTCTGGTCGTTAAATGTTGAAGAGATTCGATAACGCCAATTTTCGTTCACAATCTCCGTTATAACACATCCGTACAATACGGATGATGGAATGTTATAAAGAGATATGTCATATTTATCCCATACCGTTTTTTTGGTGTCTCTGCATCAGTAAGGTGCTTCCAATTTTGTCAAAACACTTTCCGTTTTTATCGTTCCTGAGAAACAGATCCCGCGGAAATTAGCGGACGACGATGAAAGACCCAAATTTGTTTCAAATCATCAAAAAGTGGCTTTACGCGGTTCGCTTCATAGAGGATGTAAGCCCCATAACATGTCCCATTCAAATAGTGCTTTTGGTTCAGTTGATATAACTAGCACCTATTTGACAACCATTGGTGTAAAGTAACATTTCGATGCTCCTGAGGCACATAATCAGCACTGTCAGCTGTATCCGGCTCGTGACCGTTATTGTCTCCATCAGTCCAGATCGACTTTACTCTACACTTTCCAATCCTACACGATTTACGACCATCATTTCCCGAGCATTTTTACCAGTCAGATCCTTCCGTCTTGTTTCCAGTTTGCCTGAATTGCATTTTATAGCTTTGCGTTCCCAACAGCTGAGCGGGAAAGCCCATCGAGTAGTCCCTAAGATAAATTCCATTTTCCGCACAATTGAGAACGTGTAGCATGATGAATGACCCTATTTCAACAACGTGAATTAAGGTTATGGCCAGTACTATGTGAGTTCCCGGCTCTGGTCGCGAATTCACTCTTGTCGGGTCATCCGGATCCGGAACCCATAAACCCTTATTTTCCTATTTTAACGCTTCCATGGACTCGACTTCGACGTCTCAACAAGCGGTAGGATGGCATCCATTCTTTGAACAAGAGAAACAGCATGCGTGAAGTTCGAAAATAAAGAGAGATTTTACACTACTTCAAAATTAGGCTTCTCACTGGTTCTAATAGAGATGCAATAGTGGAGGAGCAGCCTTTGTAAAATTCAATTCGTGTATATTATCACCCACTTCCTGCGTATCCTCCTCTTACCGTTTCCAGTGATCTCGTTTCCACCCACTCATCACCTTTTTCTGACGGTCGAATGGTGGATGGATAATGGACAAAAAAGCTGCCACTTCCCATCATACAGCACGGATCTATGACATAAGTGCCTCGGGCAAACGATTGTTGAATTATTCCGTTTGCGTTTTCTTTTTAGTGTGCAAAGAAGCAGCACAAAAGGGTTGGAATATAGGTGGCAGGTGAGAGTCGAGAGATGCCATCTGCTTTCGATTCAGATGCACATTGAGTAATGTTGGCCGCTCGTTAGGGACTCACACATCTGAGCCATTTATTTACCCTTCTATTCGCGAGTAGTCGGGCGAACTTTGTCGTCGTCTACCAATTTTTGTTTTTCTACGCGCAAGCGATGAGCAATCTTCTGCTTCTTCCTCTTCTCCGCCTCAATCGCCCATTCGTCTCTCATATTCACGGTTCTGTTTGCAAGTCTCAATGAATAAACCTCCACAGACGACTTCAATGGTGAGCTACAATTCCTTAGTTTTCTTTTTACTTGATTAAATTTTTACCCAAGTCTGAGCTTGCTGCGCTGTGATTATGGCTGAAGGAGCCAAAACGTCAGCATAAACCCATTGCACTATGTCGTCCCGACGCATTATATGGTCTCAGCTACAATCTGTCTTATACGAATAACTTAATTTTATATTTCTTTCGGAACGTTTGCTGTGCAGAGTGTCGGCTAACTACCGTTTATGCACGGAGTTACTGTAAGCATATAACTACTTTCAACTAATGCTAAGATGTTCAATGCACAGCAAATTTGTTTTGAAAATCTCATTTACATAGGGCTTCTGTGTTTGTAAACGTGGTATTTCCTAAGCAAGTGTCTTTTTATTGTATCGTCATTTACTGTAGTTACCTACTGGCATCGTACTAAAAGCATTTTAAGGGGGCCCATACTGCGGAAATATAATAAAACATAATAACAGGCAAACAGTGTTGTTATTGTCTTAGGGCAACCATGTTGCGACTATGAGGCGCAAAACACCTACTTATTAGCTGACGCTAAAGAGATGCATGTTCCTACTGACTTTTTTCTTCTATGTGAACTATCTTCCTAATCTTCATAGAGATGCCGGAATACTTCAATGGCAGACGGACTGCGTTCCAGCCGTCGCCTTTATCTTATCCCAGAAAAAAATCGAGAGCACTGACATCCTGGAAGTATTTACTCAAATGAAAGTGCGAATTTTTAAAAATTTTTCAGATAATAGCCAACTCAAATGGTATCAACAGTTGTGAAGAAAGGGATAATCACAAACGTCCGTCTACCATAGCTTTTTCCGTGAGGAGTGATTTTTAAACAGAAGACGGGGAACCGAAAACAACCAGGATTTCGTGAGAGAGTCCCTGACAAAGACATCAAAAAACGACCTTCGTCCTGTTAAAATCAACGTTACCCCATCGCATCGGTAGATAAAACACAGTTTCAGTTACGTGGACGATACTTTTCCCCACGACAACTTGTCTCCTTTGCGTGAGCAATCATGTGCTACCGAGAAATGTGCTTCCACAGCCGTTTTTTTTTAAAATAATTGCAGCTAAGCAGTAACAGCCATCTATTTCCTCCGTCAACCCTAAGTTCACTATGATCAAGGAACGTTTAAAAAAAGAAAAAGTACGTTTGATGAATATATATATATACATATAATATAGCTGATTTATATATATATATATAAATTAGCTATAGAATATTTGCTAAATCGGCTATACGTATATAGCGGCTACATATACAATGCGAACATATCAGTGCCTGCATATATGTATATGTGTAATCTATTAAAGATAAGGAGGACAAACGCGATGGGGAATTTCGGTTTCACTATTATATGATGGCACATACGTCGGCTGTTGAGCTAAAAAATAATACTCTACTGTGTTTTAGTAATTGCCCAGTTCAAAACGTGAGATCCGCAAAAAAAAAAGTTGCCTGGTTTGGGTAAACGAAATCGATCCGTTCACGAGCTGTAGGTAATGTGAACGGCACCAATGGAAGCGCAGGAGGTCACTGGGGATGCCCATTGCAGGTAGGAAATAAGCCTTGCGTAACCACACAACTGCGTATACGTATATGCCATTTGTCTCTGTCTTGCAGCAGTAGACGTCGTATTTTAAACAGCTAAGTCACCTTTTATCGGGTCCATGTTCTCTCGGCAAATGTCGAAAAAAAAAGTCGCAAAAAAAAACCATTCATTTGATGCAAAAATGTCATTTTTTTTTGTCGCTTTAGCAACCGCCCACATACGCTGCGAATGCTCATTTGTTATTGACTTTAGTGTACATAATTTTTGTGTGGTCGTGAACGCTTTCTATCGGCTCTGCTATTCAACCACACATCTTCGAGGTGCTGGAGAGAGTCGTAAATATCTGAGCAAGTGAGCAAACATTACATGAACTGCATTTCCCAAGAGAAACTTGTAAAAATTTCAGTGGATTCCTGCTTAGTAATTTTTTTTTTTTGTTGAAATGCCAGTTTGCTACAAAATATTTCCTCGTATTTGTATGTGCTATAGTGACTGGAAAAATTTTTTCAACCCCCGAGCTTTGGTAAACTTTATTTATTCAGTATCTTGCATAAGTAAAACATAAATAGTGAATTTTGTTTGTTCAGTATCCTGCATAAGTATAACATAAAAATTAGGATGTACAAGGGGTTCTGCCCCTTGTACATCCTAATTTTCCCTGTACATCTCGTACATCCTAGATGAACACAAAGGATCACAATGTAGCTATTTTATGTGCTCTTCATTCCTTAATGTTCGTCATCTCGTTGTGCATGCAATGATGAATTTAGAAAACAGCCCTTGAGGTGAATAAATATTTGCCTTCTACTTTATACATTTTGTTTTCCCCCTAGTTATACTGTGGGAAGTAAACTTGTATGTACGCAAACCGAATCCAACATACAGTCTTCGAATTACCCAACAAATGCTCTATCAACAAAGCTGTTGCAGGCTGTTTTGTGCGTCGTTTCCGCCTAAGCAGTTAATTTTGTAATTTTATTGTGTAAAATAACACAGCGGAAATTATTAGCGTGAGACTTCAAGACCGAAACAGAACGACATATCACTTGGATGAGAAAGTTTGGCGTCAAAATGCTTCTATTCAGTCTTCTCGTGTGAGCCGTCATCGTTTGCCGTTCCAGCTCTATTTAAATATCGCTGTTATCCCCTGGTAGCATTCAGCTTGCCTGGCAGCACTGCACACTTTGTCACGCTGGCTCATTACTGGCCAACATCTTCACCTTCCTCTGTTCTCATTTATTATTCTGCACAACCCACCAAACCGTCCGTTCAGAATTGTCTTTTCAAAAGCACGCCTTATATACAATTGATGCAATGCTCATAAGAAAGTCGGGGTTGATTTAATTGGCAAGAATTTTACGAAGAAAAACACAAGAAAAATATGCGTCGATATGATATGTATCACTGTATGATATGTGAGAAAACGTCGATATGTATCACTGCATTGCTTAAGAACGCTCAGGAATAAAATACATCACTCTTTATTTTTTTTAAAGAAAACTATTCGCAACTGCATTTTCGCACCATGCGCAAAACTACACGTAGCAAGTCTTCAGCGCAACGTTTGTTTCGGACGTATAAGACGCAAAGACCCGACAGAATTTAACTTGCATGAGAGAGGCGAGATGAAGTTAGGCATGATGAGCACGATTCACCTATAGGCTGTATTTTGCGCTTTTGATCTGCCTTGTCGCACGGTTTGCCTGAGATACATAATGATCGGAGCTCGCAAAACATATATGCTTCCTGAACGCATACAACAACATGAATTCATCATTCGATGTTCAGCTATTTCTTCATCATGTGTCGGGCATCCCATAACTTCGTGATTTTTTTTTTTTGAGTGGACGCTNTATCCACTCATTATCCACTCGCCAGGCCAGCCGATTTTATAAAACACCCCCAAGTAGTAGAAGGTTATGTTCCAGTTGACCTAACTGCTCGCGCATACATTTCACTAAAGATTGGTCTGTTCGCAACCCGAAAGTACAACCCTGTCGACTGCAAAATGGACGAGTTTTTTTGCCCTTTCAAGGTGGTATAGCTCTTCGGGGGTAATGGTGCAGATTATGACTACCAAATTCAACAGCTATATCTTCAGTTCTTTCCAAATTGAAGCTAATGGACTGACAGGCAAACACGTAAACATGCGTAACACGCGTACGCATAGGGATGAGGCAGCAACAATGCGTTTGCAATTGCAAATTTGCCCAAGAGCCTATAAAGTGACGCTCATTTGAAAGATGGAAAAGCGTCGTGATGCTTCTTCATAAAGGAAAAATACGTGCAATTCGCTCGCCAGCACTGCCAATTTTTGGTCTTCTCAGAACAACATTCAATCAATGTGACCAGTCCATCGCCAAGCAGCGATAGATTACCACATTAACTTGAAATAAGTTCTAGATCGTTTGCCTATCTCACGCATGAAAGGAGTTCTCGTCCCAAGCAGTGTGCTCTGTCCGTGTCAATTTTCGAAAACATATGCCAAGTTTGACCGTCTTTGCCATACGTTTTGCTGAATGCGTCCCTGTTTTTGCATAGCACAATACGCCATATTCACTATTTTTGTTTTGTTTCTTCTCCAGCTAGAACGCTTTGCTGTTGCAGAAGGCATTCACGAGCGCGCGTAAACTCGACTGGTTGGTATCGCATGCCAAAAACTACACTGTGTATTTCCACTAAGGCACATAACCGAACCCATTTATCCGATCAATCTGGCCGATGTAAGCACTAAGAGGCCTACGTTCCCAACGGCGCTTCGTTGTCAAACCGACTATGAGGAAAGTTTGTCTCGTATTTTGCACGAACTTCTTCACCTAAAGACAGCTGGAAACTCAAGGTGGCAATCAATGGAACAGGTCAGGGGTTTAAAAACAGCCCTTTTGAACTGCGTATCTCCAAGATTTCAGTCCAAGTGCGGGAAACTTCAAAAATAAAAGGTAGATTTTTACTAGCACTGCTCGTTGGTCGGCTAATAAATGATGTTGAAAATCGCATGAACCTGTTCGTGATGGCTCTTTGAACCAATGCAAACCTCTTTTAGCTTTTCAGTACTCGGATAAGCCTTGTTGAATGGTTATATGTTACCTGCAGTTTGCCGCTGTAAGCTTCCTTTCGTCGGGTGATAAGTGTGCAGTGTAGCCGTTAGCGGTTGAAATATTGTGTAAGTGAAGTGGAACGTGGAGAAGACTGGGATGAAACTGTGTTGCTAAGGCAGGAAATCAAGGCAGTATAAACTTTGGAATTCTGATACCCACTCATGAGAGAGAGGGACAGAGTAGAGGGAATACTTCGGATGAGAAGACTGTGATAAGTGACATTTGCAGTGCGTACTCCCAAAGCCAGTCAGAATAGTCAGAATGGAGGGACTGATGGTTGAGAGGTCATGGTATTTTATTGTTTGGGTCAAACAAAGTATGCTGAAGGTAGAAAAAAACGGTTGTTTTCAATGCATGCCCGTGGCGACCGCTACATGTCGCATCATTGCTTAGGTACGTTTGTTGTTTGAGGATCCAGTTCAAGTTGGTATTGGCAGCGCTACTGAGACTAGTCTGCGCTGGACTAGTTGAGATGGAAAAGACACACAGCTGAAACGTTACACATAAAGCAGGTTGGTTGCATTTGCACTGCGTGAGTGCAAACAGGTGCAGCTTAGGCGCTTGTCTGCTCATTTTGATGGTCTGTTTGGTTCTCCTCAAACAATATCAACTTGAACTGGATCCTCAACGGCTGCAGCGAGCCCCGAGCTGTGAAACGAGACACACTGAGATTAAGTACCAATGCTCACCGAAGAAAAGCCGCGGCCGTATCAAATGTTTGCTGCTAACGATGCTCAATGATCACCTCCATGTAGTTTTACCGTTTTCATTCCTAGCTAATAAGTTTCCGCTTGCGCTTAGCGACGAAGCTATATTTCTAACATGGATAATCTCTCACAGAAAAAAATCGGGCAAACCATCAGCAAACCTTAATTTGATCCTTCTAAAATAGGTTTCCGTCAAAATTATTCAACGAAGTTCTTGTATCGAACAGTTCGTGCTTGGTTAGGTTGGTAGTCAAGCAACACAACCATCGAAATTGATCCATTTCGTAAAAGAGCTGAGCAATTTTTTGTTCCAAACTTCTCTATTTCGTCGTATGACTGCCGATTTCTTTTATCTTCAATACATCCCATTACCATCTATAACTCTGTTCACTCTGCACACAGCATGCCTAGCTGGCGTATAAGATGTGAGATTTTGGAATCCGTTGTTTTTTCTATAAATTTCCGGAGTTTTGTTCTGGAGCCTTTCTCTTAATTTATCGCTTATTTTAAAGTTCTCATTCAGTTAGTCTCCAGCCTTCTTTTTGAAACGTTTTGGCTCTGTGCTTCTCCACGTCCAAATAAACACTTGAATACGCACTACTCTGAACAGTGTCAGGTCCTCAGTTTGCACTTTATATCATTTGTAGTTCACAGATGTTTTCATACGACCATGCGAGGAATAAGGGATGGTGGAACAAAATTTTGTTCACGAAACTGTTTGCTAATCTGGTCTACACAATTCGCGACCTGCTCTATGTTCCCATCGATGTTGTTCCACGATTACATTGTAAAGAAGTAGCCAAATGATTGCCGTAATTAAAATGGATTATAATTATGAATTCCAATACCTCCGCAGAGTATGTTTGCGATCTAGCAGTTTCAACACACGTTCACAGTATTTTGATTTTACGCGAATTGAGAGCTTCCTTAACAAGTGACAAATTCGCAAAAACGCTCTCGGGTTGGCTTACATAATATACTGCTCCATTTGTTCCTCATTATTGCGAAAACTATTATATTGATATATTGCATAGTTTTGGATGCCTCCTAGAGCTGAATATCAGTAGTGTTGGCAAGATTCATATTTGTTGCTTAACAATTACATGCAAATTGAAAGATCTTAAAATCGCTGAACTCTCGACTAGGAAATCTGATCATCATGCCGAATCAGTGCAATTTTCTCCTTCACAGAACTCCTCAAATGATTTATTCATCTGAAAATGCTTTTTTTTTTTGTTTAAAAATTCTTACGTCTTCGGTTCAAACTTAAAAAGCCTCCGCTCTGCAATGCCATCCATCAGTACCGGGCAGTATTTGAATATTGTTTTACCCATGAAAAACGAAAAAGAACTAAGAATCGTTGTTGTGTTGCAAACGTTTTGTGAGTGGATCAACGAACCGCATGAAGCGTAGATTAATCGCGTAAGTCTTGTCGCAAGAGCAGCCGTAAGCAGGCAGCGAGTATCGTGTTCTGCTAGGGGGCAAGTGGCCAGCTTAAAAATTCTTCTACTACACAACTAAACAATCAATGCAGCTCACTGACTGACGTTAACCGTGAACAAGTGAGAAGCAAGCTAGAGCGAGTAGGCATCGCTCATGCCGTAACGCTGCGTTTCGGGCTGCTCTTTACTTCGATTCATTTGACCCCCATCCCCACCCCTCTTCCCTCTTTCCCCTTCCAGAACTGCGACCATAAATAACTCCAACTTCGACTTCAACTCCAACCCCTGTCCCCCATTCCACACATTCCAGCTTTTGGGTCATGCTGCCTCATAAATTTAACCAAGTGTTGTAAAAAGCGGGATCGTTCAGCAGTAGGAAGAAGTGAACTATTTTCTGATTGATTTGTTATAATGGCAGATCTCTTCATCGTAAGTTGAGGAAAATTGCGTCAACTGCTGGATATCTATTTGCCTGCTACTTAACATTTTTAAAGCGTTAAATACGTCGGCACTGCACAGACTACTTAAAGCTTAACATTCTCTTGTTCACTGATGTTCTGAGCCTGTTTCATAGAAAACTGTTTTACCTAAGGAATTTCATAAAATGCTTAAGTAAAGCGCCACCAACGTCGCTGTAGGTCTTCGATGAGACAAGGTGAGCTGAGCTTTCCCTCAAAGTGACGATAATCGATAGCAGTTACTTCACCGTGAAGGAGTTCATGTTAGCTATGCAAGAACATACATGCTGACTCTCAATATAAATCGCGTAAACCTCAACGAGAAAAATTTTCCAAATATCAAAACATTTCTCGTTCGCTTTTGGTCACCAAGTGATGGATGTCCCTTTGCTACCATGCTTGTGAATAAAATGTAAACTAAAAGTAAATCCACATAGATGGGATTGGCATGAGCTTACTTTTTCTGGAGCAATAGGTTGGTATGAGTATGAAGACACATTAGCTAAGTACAATAGGCTGTAAAGTAATAAACAACGGCTGTCCGTACTGCCGGTACTTTTTATTGTTCGGCCCGAAGCATGCCGTCGCACTTCCACATCCCATTCGTCGTTTGCAGCTGATTTTGTAGAATAGAGGACAGTAGTTTACGTGTGCTTACTTGCCCGCCATTGAAAGCAGAGTCGATTCTCGTGAGCGACTTATTGAGAATTAATTGCCCCTATTCACCATAATGACTGCCATATTCGATATGACCCGTCGCGTGACGATGTACGACAGTGAAGAGGGCGACTTAAAGCATAAAATAGAACAAGAGGAACTTACCCCTCCATCGTCGCCGACGAGATCATCCCATGTTAGTGCCAACTAAATGATTCAGTCAACGATCGGAGTTGCCCATACTCAAAAACTTTAAAAAAATTAAAAAAACATTAAAAGTCAAAACCATCCAAGTTGAACTATCGCCTAAGTTCATCAATTATTCAAAGGACACCATTCAATCGCTTAATTTATGTGATTTTCGAAAAATAAGTAAGTAAATAAACAAATTTTACGAAATGTTTTGCAACACCACTTCCTCCAACTTATCTTCATCGTACCAAGCTTGCCGTCCCACATTTTGGCAGCACCCACAGCATCATCTAAATTGGGGCAAGCACTTGAAGACATTGAGTTCTTTAAACCCTTCAAATGGAGATATCACTTCACACAATGCGTAGAAGCCCCACCCGCAGACCCAGTTTTTCTGGTCGTGGAACAAATCGCTACAACTCTATGATTTGATTTCGATACTGATACTGAATTTGATAATAGGAATTGAGTGACGCACTCTTTGAAGAGCATTTGCCGGAACAGTTCCGCAGGACCAGTATTATAAGAGTTGACGTCTGCTCTGCCTCTCCCCCTACCCGTGTTCCGGGCTCAGAAGCTCCCTCTTTCCAATTCACGTTGTTCCAAAAATTTGTGCGAGCGCTGCTAATAAAAGACTCGGTTCCAGCAAGCGTTCAGTTTCTGAAGTGATTTCTCCGCAACTAAGTAGGGGTAGTCGAGAATAATCAACGTGATAGCGGCTTTAAAAACCTTAAAACACCGGGGAAAATTTATATGAAAAATGTAATAGTATTGTTTTAAATCTTTAAAGGCTGATAAGGGTACAAATAACTAAAGCAGGCAATAATTTACTTTTTGCAGACCATCGAGAAATTGCCCGACAAGGTGCTGCAACAAATATTTTCTTATCTTTCACCGAATCAAGTGTTACTTGTCGGTCAGGTATGCCGAAGATGGAAAAATATTGCAAACAGTCCTTCGTTATGGCAACTTGTTTCATTTAGGCCGTTCTATGGAGGCATTCAGGTACATTTTTATTCTGCACTGAGCACTTTTTTTTGTTATTTTCGGCAATAAAGCACATCTGAATGGAAGGTCTACTTCCGTTCACCATTTCCAAAGTCGACTGGTAGAAAAAATAACCTCAATGAATTAATTGTTGTGTTTTAACGCAACTATGTTTTGTATGTGCTATAAAAGTCAGACAGATAAGGCGCAATAGTACATTCTGAAGTAATGCTTATCAAGAAGGCATCAAAACTATTTTCATCAAGTTTGATAAAATGTTTCTCAGGCTTTATTGAATGCATTTGTCAGCTATTGATCATTTTTTCTTGTACATCTTATTAACTCTACCTATATACATGAAATTTCGAAAGAAATAATGCGAACTGGAAAGGAATGAATCGGATATCATTTGCGCTAGTTTCTTCTTGCTTTTTGTTGCAATCGCTAAAATTATTAAGAAAATCGAACTAGGTCCAAATCTTTTTTATTTGCTCTCTCCCGCTACGCTGTTTTCATTTAATCGTTTTCTGTTTTTCTTCACTCGCATGAACTGCTCGTAAAGCTGCATGAGATCTTGGTGTTTTTGTAGATCAAATTGCTGTATCATGCACACTCAATTTTTTTCGCTGCAACAGAGATGGATGGCTGCTCGTGCATCACACTTCCAAGCGAACAATATTTAAGCAAATAATGATGAGAAATTTAAAACGGTTGTTTTATGTGCAAGTGTAAAACACAGTACATGTATCACACCGCCACTTTCTGCACCGCCTAAATGATGCGTCAAGATGGAGTGATTACGTTGCGGATCGGTAGCTATGTGGAGCACACCTGATGCGGCGCTATAATTTGCAAGGTTCAGCCCATACTCGGAGGATTAGCATAGGGAATTATGAAGAAATCTCATTACGACGAGTTAATGAAATGCTGAGGAAGTTCTCTGTAATAGGTGCAAATGGAGGAACGATCTGAGCCATTACACAGGTGCCTTCCTCACCTTCCCCCTCCCCTAACACAGACGGAATATTTTGAGACCAAAATTTTCCAAAATGGTGCTTTCAGTGACTCGTAGCCAGACTTCATTTCCTCAAACTCATCTTCGACGAGTTTTATTTCAAAAAATTAAAATCTTTGCTGTACTTGCTCAATTTCCCTGTATGCGCGTTATTCCTTTAGGAACTGGAGCTTCACAGGCCGGCATCTCTCTCCATTAAACGATCGGGCGGAAGGACTAAAGGGGCGGGGAGGTGAAAGAATAATATGAGGTTGATCTTGCTTGGTCTGAATGCAGCAAAGCACTAAAGGGAACAAATGGAAGGAGAAAAATGAATTCATAATAAGAAATAGGACTTTACTAACTGTATACTTGTGAAATAGAGGCTTTTTAGCATTTTTTCCTCCTCTCTGCATCATCGATACAAGTAAGCCTCGAACAGCGAAGTAAAGGTGTCTTTGATGCCAAATGATTTGCTGCTTTTATAGGCGATATTTTAGAGAAAATAACTCATCGTTTCTGATCAAGCGCAATACGACAATGTACTATGTCAGCATTGCATTTATAGATAAAAAGGTGCATTTCTCTGAGATTTACCTCGAAAGATTTACGACACAGTTAATGCTATACGATAAAAAATTTCCAAGCGTCGAAGTGCACCTTCTACTAGAATATTCCCAAAACTTTTGTCCTTGTTGAGGAGTTCCGCTCATGCCGATTGAACTTAGTAAATGTTGTACACTTTTATGGTTCAGGCTCGACGTACAATAGCATGAACAGTAGTCGCTGCGATTTTTCGTAAACTTAACATTCATATTTCATGCCCATTACAAAGTTTAATCTTTCTTTCATCTGCCTTTTTGAATCTTCATTTTTCGTTCAACCCTCTGCTTTGAAAGTTTTTTTAAAATCATATTTGCGATCACATTTTTTCATCGCCATGATATTATTTCGCATTAGCATCATCGTCATCTTTCTATTAATACTGAGGGTTACCAAAAGGGCAACACATTTTTGTATTATACGCGACCTTTGCATTGCAAATAAAGAGGAAGAGTGTTGCAGTAATGTTTTTTTTTTTTTTGTTATTCGCTTGCATTTTGACGAGAACTCGTGCTTAGGTGACCAACCAAGATTTCTTCACGCATTTGATTGGGACACGTTTCACGGAACTCAGAGTTGCTGAACTCGCGACAGACCTCATTACCCCGAACATATTGCACGAGATGGCCGCCAAATGCCCTCGTCTACAGGCGCTCACCCTTGGTGTGGCTATTCTTTTTCCCTTTGCTCTTCATTCCTGTGTGTTTCATCTGATTTTTTGTGCCATCGGCTAGCGTTCGCCGTATCACAGATGTAAAATGTGATGCATCGCTCTTGGCTGAACCGCAATGCAAAACAAAAAAATGTTACATGAAAAGAATTCTTGCGACTTCAGAATGCTTTGAGTGGGACATTGAGGATTACTGTATATACATAGTAAAGTAATACAGCCGGATATACGGAAATGCATCTCTCGATGAATGTTGGTGCCTATTCCAGTGGCTTCTTGGTTGGTAGATATCCGACTACGATAAGGCGCTCTATGTTACTCTTTGCCGCACGCTGCAGCATCCGCTGAATTTTACTTGCGAGGGTACAAGTAAGTACAGTATGACTTGGGTCACAATAAGTCATTTCCACGTTTGAAAATCTTGAACGTTGAGTCCGTCTTGCTACTCGTACAGCAAATTGCTTATACGAAAGTCACCCTATTCGGGGTAAGAGGTGTTGCAGATAGAATAAAAAAACATTTGATCATTTCGGAACAACTCGAATCAAATATATTCCCATTCAAAGCCTCGCAAAATTGCTTACGCAATTGCTCCTCGATTTTGGGCCGTATACCTTCAATAGACAAGTGAATGCTGCATCTCCTCAAGATATATGGCTCAAATTGCTTGGTCTGAAATTTCGCAAAATTCTGAATAGGAAATGAGCTCACTGAGTCCCGTTTTTCTGGTGACACCTAATAAAGACATTGGCATTTTGAAGATAAAAACAATTTGCTGTGCGTGAGAAATGTCGCTTATAGATCTCTGGCTATGGCGTAATCCCCTAGAGCGCCCCGTAATTCCACGTGCAGTTCTGGTGAATACTGTGCGATCTGTCCTTTTAAGCGGGTAACGACTAATGAACATCCATGCGAAAAAACAAGAATTTCTGATTGCGAAATTTTACACCAAGAAATCTTTCCGAAATTTGTCCGCCACAGTTTACCACCATATCCTACAAATTTCAACGTTTTTCTTCGGCGTTTGGTTCCGTTCAGTTAAATATGAATAGCTTCTTAAAATGAAAAAAGCAACACCGCAGCTCGCAGGAACGGCGGAAAAATATGTTTGTCGAAATTTTGGTGCAACCCATCAAGAAATTTTTAGAACATTTTAGATGGTGTTCCCATGTGCGGGCGGAGTCGTTTCCTTGGGGATTCCAAGGGATTCCAGGAAAGTGGTAGGTGATCCTTCCGCTGTTGTTCATGCTATGAACCATTTTGTTACCGCCTCATATGAACCCCCATTCGCATTCCTAGCGTCACCTCACTGGACACTCATTGCCTTCGACGCAAATTTTGACTGCAGTTTGGAGCTGCTGAACAAATGATTTATTAACTTCAGATTTCTCAACAGCCATGCAACTTCACGATTTCACGGATCTGCAAAACTTCCCCAGCAGACTTCGGTCACTGACAATTTGTCTTAGTGAAAATATCTTTCTCGAAGGATTTCTGCGTAAAGTGTACACGTTCATCTCATCGGTGGAAGTCCTTCACATTATTGGTAGGATTTATTTCGCTTTTGATTCAAATTTCCTCACTGGTTTTCCCTTAAGTTTCGTTCTTCATCCGTTTTTGCGAAAGCGCATTATGTGTGCGTTGTGCAAGAAAAAGTCACATTGCTAAATGTTCCGCTAAGTTTTGTACACTTTGTGCATATGGAATAAATTTAAATAATTTATCAACAGCAACAGTAGAAGTAGCTCGGCGGTAGATCATTCGCCTGATATGCGAAGCGAGCCATATTCAACTCCCGGCTGCTTCTCCAACGGATCGCCAGCAGGCTGACCACCAGTAAGCGTTCCGAAACCAGTCACAACAATCATGTTTAGGCACGGTTGTCACCTGCATCGGTCACGCGAATCGATGAAATTACAGTATCCTTTGCATCCCTTTGCATCAGCAGTAACTATCAGGATCGATAACTATTGGTTATTGTCCTAACACCTGAAAATGCTACGTGAAGACGTGCTGTATTTTCTTAGAAACGCGTAAATGAGAAAGAAGGCAGGCTGGTTGTCCCTTGAAAACTTTCCAAGGGGGAGGACAACGCGACAATCCACATAGCGCAAAAATGTTTGATGATTTAGTTCAAATATTTCTCAGTATACCGATGATCAAAAATATTTTTTTTGCGCATCCAGCCAAAAAGGAGTTGACTAGAATTTTCAGCACATTGGAGCAAAAAGTTTCCGCAGCCACGCGGCTGGAGAAGCTGCGATTGTTGTTCGCACCTTGAGAATAGCCTGCTAGTAGTTCACCCACCAACAAACTTCTTGAGAAAGCGTTCACGCCGACTGCAAGTTCAGAAATGTATGCTTGAGTAGAAAAACAATCATTTCAGGGACCTATGAGAAGGTGGAGGACGAGGAAGAGGAAGTGTACGAAACGGTCAATGTTCACAAACTGAAACAGTATATGCCAAACATAAGAGTTGTGAATCTTTGGGGTGTTAGTCTGCCATTTCATTATTTTTCGCAAAAAAGTATCCAACTGCTGTTCTTTTTTTTGTAATTGCTCAAAAGGTTCCTTCTGTCTGGGGAGGATTCTAGGGAATAAGAATACTCTACTATTTTCTTCAGAGGATTCTTCTATCCAAGTGTGGCCTTCCATTCAAAGAAATGTGCTATTTACCTTCGGGCCAGGTAGCGGCCAAAAATCATCTAGAATCGCAATTTCTTATGAAGAGTATACATGCGATGTGGTATTCTCATCACCAATAGTATTCTCATTAGACATTTTTGTAATAGGAATTCCGTGACTCCAATGTTTGAACTAGAGGCTAAACGGAAATATGTAGAGCATTTGCAGGCATGGACAGCTACTCCATCAGTCCGTTGACACATCACATTTCTGCAGCTTTTCAGGTGCCCTTCATCGCAGACGACCATGTGGATGCTATTTCCTCAAACTGTGCCCATTTGGAGTGCCTTTGCGTTAACTACTGCACAAAAGTGACTGGTTCCTGCTTAAGGCTCGTTCTGCAACGATGCAAAAAACTTCGAAGTCTTCTTTTAGCACACACGAGTAAATTCGCACCACTTCGTTTGCAGCCGCCAAGCCATTTCACTCTATCAAAAAACGATTTTGAGATTCATTTCCCTTTTTCTAAATATGCAACCAAAGCAGTTGCGTAAATTTCAAACTCACAAGGAAGTTGACTGGCATTTGTGATTTGGTCTACTTTTGCTTTAACTTATGAGTAACAGGACATCTCAGCTGTAGAGTAGTCATGAACAAAATTGCAGCTTTGAAGTTGCAGCGAAAAAAAACGGGAAATTTATGAGCCTTGTAGTTAAGCCATCAATGATATTATACGATTGGAGTGGGAACATGGAAAATGTAGTCACCATACCTCTTAAATAACCACAAAACGTGTGGTAAGTTTCCAAAAGCAGTTTAAAAATCTTAGCTAGCCGAATGTTTAGCTGGCAGCAATTTACAATATCGCATCATAGTTCCGGAAAAATCTTTTCGTCTTTGGTGAATGTTATTGCTTACTATGTCCCGATATAATGTTGTATAAGCAAAAAGTGGTATTAATTTGTAATGAGAGCGTTTTTTTGTTAAGCATTGGATGATAAGATAATGCAAACTATCGAATGGGAGAAGACACGCATTGAGGAGCTCAACATTTGTGGTACAGAATTATCGAGCGAAACACTAAAGTACATGCTCACACGGCTCAAAAATCTGACTTGGCTTGATGCTTCGTGGCTCGAGGACATGAATGACCAGGTTTTCTGTGTTTGAATTTTTACCTCCCATGGTCATTTGATATAGAACAAAAGCTCTCTCATTTAGAAGTTGAAATCTTCTTTAAAATTATCTAATTAAAGACTGCAACCATTTGTTCTTTACTCTTTCACGCTTCCATCGAATCTGGATTGTTTTGATAAGTCGTGTTTGTTTGTTTCTAAACTGCAGCAGTAAATCAGTTTTGGAGTTTGCATCTCGAGAAGATTTTTCTTTTGGTAAATGTCACGGGGCAGTTGAGACAAATGAACTGCTTGTGAGCATATGATTCAGTCGGTTGCTTAGCAAACCTCGATGGTTCTGTTTTTTTTTTTTTTGAAAGTGTTTATCGTCGAGTATGTTTTGATATTAGTATGGGATGGCACAATGAACGTCTGTGCAGTTCATTGTATTGCTTTGAAAGAAAAGGTGAAGGCAAAACAATATTTGGACAATTTTGTTGACGAGAAGGTGCTGAGGTGACAGCGACTATCTGCGTGGTTTTATCTTTGGTACTGCTTTGAAAATTTGCTAAATATCTTAGGTAATGGATCATCCTGTTCATTCATCGCTCAAGTTGTGTGACGGTAATCACGAAGAGTCAGTCTCAAAACTACATTTCTGGACAACACTGAGCAACTCTAAACTGCTGAAAATTTCCATAAATTAACCTTGTGCCGTATATCTCTTACCGATCACGTTGCTAAAGAAGTTGTGCATAGTTTATCGTCGAGCTGAATTGATTTGTAATGTAAAGTTGTCACACCCATAGGTTGCTTTTCGATGGCCACAGTAGTTATGCTTTACGATGGCTAACCATCCCACTTCCTCTCCCCCATTTGAATTGTAAGTTCTTCCTCGAATTGATGGAGGGAAAGTTCGATATATTTTGAGGTTTTTCACTCACGCATTGGTAGTTAGGTCCCATCGAAGTTCGGACATTTCAGTAAAGGCGGTTGTATACCCTGTTATGGATTGCGGGCATTCTCCTCGAAATTCCAGGAAGTTTTGCTGTTATTGTGAATTTGTGACTTATATCAGTAAAGCAGAAATGAGGAAAGCTATGTTGGAATAAATTTTAAACTAAGCGCGAATGACTAAGAACTTCTGCACATGTTTAAAGTCGTTGAAGCTTATCAGATTTAAACTGACTCTGACTGACTCTTCTATCAGATTTAAAAAGTGCTTTAGGTCGTTGAAGCTTGGATGGCTTCGGAATCGATCGCGAATATCAAATATCTCAACTTGGACACTTGCGATTCGTTAAACGAGGCCTGCCTAACAGAGCTAATTACAAGATTCGGTCACCAAATTTTGGGCCTCAATCTAGGTGGACATCACAAGCTGTTGGAGTACTTCTGGATGAACATGATCCCTAAACTGCGCAACATCAGGTTAGCACTCGATGGACCAAAGCAGCATACGTTCTCATCGCGGAAGGTGAAAACGTTCAACATTAGAATAGCTCTCCCAAAAAATTAACGCTAAAAACTGAAAGAAACTTCAATGTATTTTTTAAAAAATTAAGGTGCGCTCATCATGTTTTTGTAGTGGATAGTGATCATGGTGGAGAGCAACGAATGCGCGAATGAGTGATCGACCATGAGAGAGAAATCTTTATTTACAATAAAGAAAGCATGTAACAACACATCCAATAAAACAAACCGTGCATGAAAGCCACGATAAATGCATAAGTATAAACACTGCAAATAACCATGCGTTTAAAAACCCAAAGAAACTGATGAAAGTGAAGAACAAGGGATCATAAAGAACAGACATGTAGGAATGCATAATGAACAATTGATAATGACTTATAGCCGGCTGGCAGCAGATATTGTCGATAGATCACACTGCTCCAAGCGTCGCCTAAAACAAAACAAATTACCTGCCATAACCACATCGTATGGCAAGGAGTTCCATATAGGTACAACACGAAAAGCAAAAGAATGGAGCATATCAGTTCGATTCGTTGTCTTCCTTTCGATTTGCAGAGGGTGAAACCTCGAGCGCGATGCAAACATTGTGAAAGAAAAAATGCTCTTGAACGGAATTCCTGAAAAACCTTTAACAATCTTAAAACATAAATGCAGATCGAACTGAGTTCTTCGATGCCACAGAGGTTTCAAATCAAAAATGCGAAGTCGCGGCTCATAATTGGGCCGGAATGGTCCATGAAGAGCTTTCCTAAAAGCCACCTTAGTAAAGCGTCGCTGGACTCTTTTAATCATCTCGATATCGTTTTTCACAGACGGGGACCAAATCTGAGCAGAATATTCTAAGACGGGGCGACAGTAGGCAACTAAGGCTTTCCGATAACTTTCAACCCAACTGTATTGCACGGCGCGCAGAATACATTTCGCTACTTAAGCAGCTCTCCGCGAAACTTCAACACAGTGATTATGCCAATTAAGGTCGGAACTCACATAAACACCTAGATCCCTCATCACTTCCTTTGCAGGGAGATCGAGATCACATAAATGCAGAGGGCATGCTACCGTGGATTATAGCAAAATAGTGATGCCGTCGATGAGCCGGGATTATTTTTTGTGTTCGCTCTTACATGCCTTTGCTTAACTGCATTTATAAAGCACATTTTGCAGCGTCATGTCTGTCCAAATGTGTACGTTCGCTGGGTAGTTCGGGACCGGGAACCACTTCAGCTAGATACACGAAACTCTAAAGATATAATCCGAACCATGAAATGGCTTTCTGCCTAGATTTCGATTGGTCTAGCACGACTGTTTCACGACCAGCTAAGTCGAAAAAACGTGATCGGAGGGGCGAATTTTTAGTAGCGCGGATCGTTTGGGCGAAAACTTGAGTTCATTACCAGAACTCCCTATTACTTGACAGCGGTTCGAGAGAACCGTCGATCGTCAAGCTAATCGCGGTTTATTTATGCAGTGTTTGTATCACACAACAAGTAGTCACTTTCTCACGACAGCAGTATCCTACTCCTTTCTACTTGATTAGCTGAAAAGGTTTAATATCTGCATTTCTTGCTCCTCAGGAACTTCCGTTTACCAGAACTTACTCTCCTATTCATGCCGCTGTTCACACGGGGAACTGCCGCGTAAAGACAGCGGTTAATTTGGCATTCGGCCTTTATGACAGGTGGTCCTTATTCATGCCATGTGGTCTGATGAGTGAAACCGTCAAAGCGCACATCGCGGAGCCTCTTGGCACGTATTCCCGCGTTTCTCTCGGGGATTACCCGCCTCCCCCTTGTGCCCCTTTCTTCAACGATCGCCTCTCACAGTTTTTGTTTTACCCGAAGCGCTTTTGACGACCTAGCGATTGGTGACTCATTACTTAGTGACATTCCTCGTTTTCTCCTACGGCCTCATCACTTAGATTCCGCACAAGTGCATTCTGGAAGGTATCAGCATTTGTTTAATGCAGGGTCACGTGCACTGACAACTTGTGCCTGATTCGTTGTCGAGCTGGCGCGTTTTTTTAAATTCAATCACGACACTAAGCATCGCACAGGAGGCAAAATTTCGCACATTCCTTCATATTAAAGACACACTTGTACGTTCCTCTTTAGGCAAGCCGAAGTAGAAAAAGCTCGAGGATTGAGTAGCACGGCCAGTGAAAAAACTGCACAACTCACAGGAACGAATACGGCGTTGTGCTTTTTCTCAGAATCCGTGTAAATATAGCACCACAGATATAATACTTCCCTCTGAAGTTCATTTTCCTATGAATACTGTACTGTAGTTTAGTGGAACCCGGCTGAAAAACTGTGGACTTTTTGTTTGAGTGAAGTCATCGACGGCAAACACGTTTGTTTTCAGGGTATTGGTAATGGGGATCGCAGAGGATTGCTGTCCAAAAGTAATTGCAAAGATTCATATTGATCAGTTCATTGACTGCATCGCACAAAATTGCCCTCAACTGAGTCGACTGGAGATCCGATGGGATGATGAAACGCTGCGATTCAGCGATAAGTCCAGGTCTGTATCGTTTTTCAAACAGCAACAGGGAATATTGTTTGCGACGTTTGTTTTCAGGGTATTGGTAATGGGGATCGCAGAGGATTGCTGTCCAAAAGTAATTGCAAAGATTCATATTGATCAGTTCATTGACTGCATCGCACAAAATTGCCCTCAACTGAGTCGACTGGAGATCCGATGGGATGATGAAACGCTGCGATTCAGCGATAAGTCCAGGTCTGTATCGTTTTTACAGCAACAGGGAATATTGTTTGCGTTTACGCATTCCGGTCGATTCAAATAAACCATTATCTTTAATCCGTTTTCGAATCAGTTTAAACCATTTGTTGTATTCTGATAACTTGACTGCGCTACTGCTTCTTATGGAACATGGATGGAGGGAAAGGAGGAAAGTGGGAATGGGCGCCTGGACAGGTAGTAGCTATGCAAGATATTTTCCGGAGAAGTTCGGCTGATTATTATGGTATTTTCCGGCGCGTGACTCACACTGTGGCTCAGGAAAGGGCACGCGGGTAAGAGTAGCGAAACAGTAAGCGGAAGGAGGACTCTATGTGTACTGGTCTAGAAGAAGCTTCTGCACTTCATGTTCAATACACAACCCACCCACTGTGCTGCGGGGACTTCGTCCGCCTAAAAAATTCTAGGGTCTGGACGTAGAGCAGTTCCCTGATCTTCCCATCCATGTCCCTCCCCTCCCCCCCTCTCCAGCAGGTTCACTCCTTGGCTGCGTTCCTTCGGTCAAAATTCGCTTCCAGCAAAGCAGTAGTCACATCTGCAGGCAAAAGAACTTGCAGCAAGTTCATAGACGTACTTCGCATGAAATGTCTCAAGCTGCATTCGATGGTTCTTTCTGATGGTCAGTATTACGAACTCATACGCTCCAATTTTGAGCGAGCCGATCGCATGTCCGTAGTGAGGTATGTTATCTCAGTTTCTTATATCCTTGAAGGCCCTTTTTGACTGTGATATTTTCTGCACTTCGCTACCTTATTTGTGCTAGCTTCTGTTTAGTCAGTCTATCTTAGACTTAGTAAAATTGAATTAAAAATAACACATAGACACAGTAAAAGAGAAAACTGGGCATTGAGAGAATGGTTACTTTTCGAAGCGTTCTTAGGTTCAAGTTACTGATTCACTGAAATGCTTTTGCTGTGCTTATTAGAAGAGAACAACCCAATGAAAGAAGTTGTAACATGAGCAACAGCATGTTTTCAAGACAATGTTTGCTGTAACACCATAATGCTCATAGTTAAGTCTAATTTATTTTTCGAAAAATCCCAGCGCTAATTTGTAAAAAGAGTAATTAGCGATAACAATTGCAGGACAACGGAAATGTGCCGTACAGGGCTGATGCATTGCTCAAGGTACTACAACCAACTTCTCTTCAACTGATCAGCTCATCTCGAACAGTGATTGTGCCGATGCTGTGCACCGCACTTCTGAATTTATCTAGCTCTTAATAAACATTTCAACAACAGGCGCATTCAGTCACAAATCAGTCAACCAACCCATCGATATTTTTGCCAACATTTCAAAGCGTTTTCTTACCCATGCAGCTTAGGAAGCGAAAAGAGCATGAATGAAATTGTTCACGATGCACTTCGAATGGATCAGTTTCATACGTAATTAGTAGGATGCTGAAAACCACATCCATCTTCGCTTTCGATAAGTGCAGGCGCAAGCGCCCCCCCCCCCCCCCCCCCCCCCCCCATGAAACAGTACTGAAACGCCCGCTTCCAAAGACGCCCATTACGAACCTCTTCGCCCCCTCAAATTATTACCGAAAAAACAGCAAGACTCAAGGCATGCCTGTAAGAACTTGGGACGCAGAATGTTATCGAATTCACATATGGCGAAAAGTCGAAGTAGAGAAAAACGGGGACGGAAAAACAACTGCATTGCTACTGTTTCTCATACAGTAAGGAAGAGAAAACACAAAGTGAAAACACGAGTTGGAACTGAGCTGATTTATATAAAGCGAAGAACGAACAAGTTGAAGCATGACTCGTTTTCTTATCTGCCTGCAGCTTGTTTGTAGATGCCGTTTAGTAATTAATGACTAGGATAGCTGCTAGCGTTGTCAGTGTACATCAAACTGTGATAACATGTCAGATGAAAACGTTAACTCTGCCGAAGTTACTTTGAAACGAATTTCGCCTCCTTTGATTACATTTACTCTCTCATCCCCTCTACAAGCGGCGGAGAACATCAGGCATCCAAACATCTGAGCTGCTATTGCAAAACCATCCAATTCACAAGCATTCGAACAGCCACAACCTTCAAGCGAAAACTCATCTATTATGAAAATTCTTCAAACGTTTCCATTTCTCAACTTACTTCACTTATTCGCAACTTCCCCTCCCCCCCACATCTCACCTTTCTGACACAAAAACAGAGATTCCGGAAAGGAAAATAGGCGAGAAAACCAAATTTGAAAGCTTTCTGATGGAACGTGTCACCATTTTCAATATGCATGCATCTGATCTTATAACTGCGCATGCAGTTTCTGCAGCTGCGATTTGCCTGCGTACAATCACGATTGGAAAGAGAACATTTTATAGTCTGTCATATCTTAATTTCACCAAGTTTCTGGCTTCAAAGAAAACCAACGGTGGGCAATCGTTATGACAACGGGAAAATGTTAATAAATTAAGGCGTTAAACCTGATGTAAAAGTATTCCTGCTTTTAAGAAAGGAACGGTGGAAGGAAACAATATTGTGAACCTCGCTTGCTTGGAATGGTCAGTATGAAAATATTAAACCAACTCTACGAATCAAAGGAAATTAAAAAGCAATACTAACAGAGCCATCTCCTGACTTCATAACATTTTCCCGACAACTTTGCCATATCGAACACTAACCAGAACAAAGAACAAAAAAGTCCCACGTGATGATTGAAGGCCCCTTGGAGCAATTCCGACTTCTGAAAAGATTGAATGACCAAAAATCATACGATTCCATTTCGCTACAAGCCGAATCTCATCATTACCACACTCAATCATATAGGAACGAAATGAGCCATCAGATACGATCCTTCGATGAATACTTGCGCATGATCTGTTCCATTACTAGCATGTTACACGAACTTATATCAGTTACACGGTGTGTATAAATTGTAGAAGTACAAAAAAATTTCAAAAAAATTGATTAAAATCGGGTTAGTTGGACGAAAATTGACGTTTACATTTTTTTTTGGCTCGCGGCTTCGCCGCTCGCTACTGAATGAGATTCGATTTCCATAGTGAATGCTATATTTGGGACTTTGTATCCACCACATCACGGCGAATTCTTAACGGAATCCTACAGTTCCTGCATATTTCGAATCAGCTCGTCCAGATCTATCGAACGACACCACTTTCGTGAAAATCTAAGACAAAAAGTTTTTTTCGAAAAATTCCACGTATTTTTCGATCCCCATGGATCGAAAAATCGCAAATTTTGGGGTCTCATATTTCGGCTCCGGAGTCGTCTCCAGCGGAGCTCTTGGTATCGTTGTGATCATCTCCCGGAGCTCAATTGAATGCGCTAATTGCGCTCGCTGTGGCTTGGACAGGGGCCGAGATATGAAACCCCGAAAATTGCAAAAATCGACGTTTTGGGATTTCTGGCTGATCGATTGGGTCTGACCCTTATGTCACCGATCCGGTTGACCTATACACCGATCGATAGCGTATCAACTGGTGATCACAAATATACAAATTACGTCCCCACTGCTGCAACCGTTGCCGGAATATAAACCCCCCAAACTTGCACTTCCATACTTAAGGCCACTTTTGCGAACTTCAATCGACCATATCTCATCGAGTTCTCAACCAAATCCAAAAATTTCTGGATATTTCGAATCAGCTCATCCAGCTCTATCGTTGCGGGGTAGAGAAAAACATAAATAATGGCAAATAAGCAAAATTCCGCATCACCAAGGGAATAATTACGTTCACCGGCGCTGAACCCTTCACCCCCGTCTTTATTAATCTGCTGCCTTACCCACCGTGCCACTTACTTCGTGTTATGGTTGGGCTCAAGGACCGAGGATGTATCATCCAGACGCTTTCTTAAGTATGAATGCGCTAATTGCGCTCGCTGTGGCTTGGACAGGGGCCGAGATATGAAACCCCGAAAATTGCAAAAATCGACGTTTTGGGATTTCTGGCTGATCGATTGGGTCTGACCCTTATGTCACCGATCCGGTTGACCTATACACCGATCGATAGCGTATCAACTGGTGATCACAAATATACAAATTACGTCCCCACTGCTGCAACCGTTGCCGGAATATAAACCCCCCAAACTTGCACTTCCATACTTAAGGCCACTTTTGCGAACTTCAATCGACCATATCTCATCGAGTTCTCAACCAAATCCAAAAATTTCTGGATATTTCGAATCAGCTCATCCAGCTCTATCGTTGCGGGGTAGAGAAAAACATAAATAATGGCAAATAAGCAAAATTCCGCATCACCAAGGGAATAATTACGTTCACCGGCGCTGAACCCTTCACCCCCGTCTTTATTAATCTGCTGCCTTACCCACCGTGCCACTTACTTCGTGTTATGGTTGGGCTCAAGGACCGAGGATGTATCATCCAGACGCTTTCTTAAGTACGGAAAATGCCTTCGGGGCCCCGTTTGACCCCTCCGCTTTACTCGTACCCCCAACAACCTATGTATGGTTTGATGCAGAATTCTTAGCGGCATCTTTTGGTGTAGGCATCATTCCGGGCGCACAAACTCTCTCCATGAAATCTCAAATTTACGCGATTTTTTGATGGGGTCCGAGAACGAGAAGCGCTAGAGGAATGAACATTACATTTTTGTAACCTGAACAAAAAATGTCAACTTTTGAGGTCTGCGGAATTTTTCCGGTCAGTTGATCTGAAGAAAGTTATGGGGGGGTCAAAATCGTCGATTTTTCAATTTTCTATTATGAAGTTTTTTGTGGAACTCTCTCATATCCATATTCGAAATCTCCATGCCCTGAAACCTCCAAATACAAAAAATGAGCAAAATCGATGGAATCATAACCTACTTATAGTCGATCAAAAATTTCAAATTTGATGCCGGATAATTTTTCCGGAAATGAAAACTTTACGGATTTTTTGATATGGGCCACCCAAGACGCTTTGGCTCTATAACATATTATCGGGATTTCACGGAAAACGGAGAAAATCGGACTAAAAAGCGATACGGAAAAAAACGTCCCATACTTAAGAGAATTTCCGGGGTTCTATTCCGCTTCCGGACGATCGCTCCGGACGAAGACCAAAAATGCCAGATGGTAGGACAAAACCCTGTCAAAAGCATTAAAGAATTCGGAAAAGTGTGAGTCAGTTGGAAACTTATGAGACTTGATTCTTAAGTGTGAAAAATCTTCCCGCGGGCAAATTACCGGGAAGCAATTACCCGATCCGGCTGGCTAACGAACTTCACCTATCCATTTGGGAGATTAATTAATGGGAAAAGGAAAAACTTGAAAAAAATTAACCTGTTCAAAAGTTAGAGTGATGACAAGCTTAAAATTCCTTACAATCGTCTGTTTAATATATAGACGCGCTGCACTCTAACGAACTGAGAAATTAAAAAAAAAAAACATCAAAGCGGTAGGTCCCTAAAGTCAAATATCGAAGGATGAAAACGTCCAAAATCCCTTCAAACTTCACTCAGAAAATCCCTTCGACAATTTTTGATGTCAGAAATGGATTCCCTCCTGAAACCCTTATTGATGTTCGCACGATCTTCTGACACAACGCAGAGCCCTCTGTCGCCCCAAGTTTCAAATGATCTTGCACAACTGTATGCCGACTGTTTTGTGCACAACGACGATGATAAAAATGTGTATAAAATGAACATATATCGATAAACGGGTAATCATTCGATTTCGAATGATGACGATAGGATGCTAAGGCGGCAAAACAGCGAATAATTCGGACAGGACAGGAGCATTTAATGCTTATCAACAACACGTACACTCCCCACAGAGCAACAACCGGCTTAAGACGAGCAACGATTCACTGAAACAGCACTGAATTACGCGAAAAAAAAAAAAGAAAACAATTCATTATTCAACTCGCCGATCACACACCCTGACAAAAGCGATAACGACTGCGAAGTTGTGACTTCCCGACCTGGCGGGCACTCTGTTAAGCTGCCCAGCGATGGTTAAGTGCTTAAAAACATTTCCGAGTACTTGAACGTCTAAACCTGCCTCCTCAAAACAATTTACACTGAAACGAAATCAAGTGTTCACATTATCTAACCGCAGCACTCTATCCGTGCGCAATAATTTGCCTAATCTACAGCGATTCCAGGAACAAGTTCATTGGGATCGGCATAAAAATTATAACATCCACGTCACGTCACTATCCCATAAGCAGTGTGAAGTTCAAATAAACATCCCAACACGTTTATAACACGGTCGGCCACTTTTGCCCGTTTAAAATTGCCCATCATACGATTTTCTCGAAATCACCTTCCCTCCTCCTCTCTCTTGCCTCCTGCCCTTAAATCTACTTAAGATTCTAAAAAAATGCGTCAACTCATGAACACGCCTATGCACTGCCAAACTTAGTAGTAATGGAACGCGCCTTCAGCAGTCTGAACGCTATACAATGAAACAGAAACAAATTCGCACGTAGAATAATGAAACAGAAGGTGGAAAACGCGCAACAAAAGGGCTGAAAAATCAGACAACACCTGCATATATGTGTATATATGCAGATGTTGAAATGGCCGTGAAAAACACCATCCCATAAATGAGCGAATGAACTCCACTAATTGCAACGAAACGAGAGATGAGAACCACGATTACACCATTTCAACATGCAAATACACTCTGATATGCCCAACGCTCAAATGAAATCTTAATCGTTCAGTTCCAACGATTGTCGAAATGCACAACGGAGCTCAACCAGATGAAGATACATGTAAAAAAAGAATCATAACTATCATCGAAAAACAATGATAAAACGCTCAATTAAAAGATTTGTTACAGTCATATCAAGAATTCAAAAAGTCTAATTTTGCAATGCACAAAAGCATTCAAAACAACCAAAAATAACGTTCGCCTTGAGGCAGCATTAAAAAAACCAAAAAACTTAATTTCAGCATTTGTTCAAGAGCAAAATAGGTTACGAATGGTGTTCAAAGGACAGCTCTAAAAACTCAAGTGTTCCAAGGTTGTTTTGGGGTACATTTAGCAGCCAAGCAAGTCAATCGGAAATTGGTTTATGACTGGCGGGCGTAATACCATACGCATAAATGCTGCAATAGCAATTAGAATCATTAAGGCGCAAAAAAAAAAAAAACTGAGGTATACGCAATAAATCGAAAAGTTCCACCGACCGAGCCAAACGGTGAACCAAATCAAAATTAAATAGGCAGCAGTAAAAGATGCTAATATGAACCCGATGAATCACAACTTGACGGCCTCTAAAGTACGAAATGCTGTAGCATCGAAAAGTCAACCAAATCAAAGGAAAATTTGTTTGTTACTATCGATTTGGGGCAAAGTGAAAAAAATAGCTCGTAAATTTGAAAAAGGCTTTCACTTGTAGTCAAAATGTAATCCACCACCCCCTCCCCTCCCTCAATTTGCGGACCTCTTTACAGGATAACTTACAGCTGCAGACTGCAAGATCATTTTGTTTCTCCTCTGACTTTCTTTTTCTCTCATTTGATACTATTTTTTCATTCCTTCCAAGTATCGCTCTCCGGTCAGAATGAAGTTGCGAGCTGCCACTCCTCCCTTCCTTTCCCAGCTGGTGGAGTCCGAGATGCAAGGGCGATAAGCTTGTCTCACGTTACACCCACTTGGACCCCACAAAAAATTCCCATTCAGTCAAGGCCATTATGAGCGATTTTGACAAATACGCGACAAATTGCCATTTTGTTCAAGTCGTTCCGCGGACTCCCAGCAGACTTTCGTAAGAAAAAAAAGGCAAAAGATGGAAGACGGTAAAAACTAAGCTGCCCGATGGTTTCAGGCATAAATAACGTTGCTTTCTACTCCAAAGAACCCTTCCCCAGCTCCTTTCCTCATATGCTACTCTCAAGCAGCATATGCCTATCTCAACCAACCTTTGTCCTTTCGTCTCTGCTCTCGCAACCTACTCTACTGTTTTCCTTCGCCTCCTGTCACCCACCGAATGCATATCCAACAGTACCTACTCAATCGCAACCGGAAAGAAACGTTCCGCACCATTTCGAGCTATCGCATGAGATCAAAGCACCAATGATTTTCTCAAATTTCTTCAAGATCCACGAAAAACAGCAATAAAATTGCTCCAAGAAGCACGTCCGTACCTGTGACACTGACAACCTCGTTAACAGCTTCCAGAACACTCCACCGCGAAGCCTCTTAAACAATGGCAGGGAAAGATAATGAGAATTGCTATTTAAATGAGGGAACGATGAAACAGACAAGAAAACAAACAAATAAACAAAACAAACACTAATCTCAACTAGTATGAAAATTTCTCAATATAACAATGCTGCAACAGTCAGGACGAGCACCCCATACAGCCAACAACAAAAACAATGGCACCTGCTCGTTGCTACATTTTTCCACAACCAATGAACCAGTGCTAAAGACTAAACGGGAGGGGATGGGGGACGAAGAGGAGAAAATGGAGCGGGCAAAAACTCCGGCCATAGGTGCAAAGAAAATCAACATCCTTGATAGCATCGACAAATACATCCTATAGTGCCAAACGTGCTTCACAAGAATCGCAGCATATTGAACAAGAGTAGTAACGTGGAAATTCGAGCATAACAGAATGCGCCTCGCCTTTGTCAAATCGGTAAAACGCCAAGGATGAAAAGCAGTCGTGAGAAGTCCACACAACAGGGTCCGAGTTCAGCAAAGTGGAAGGATACAGATCATGAACTCTCCTTCCAAATTCCCAAATGTAGTCAAAAACTGAAAAGAAAAACTGAATTTCATAACCTCATCTCATCTCATCCTCCCTTTCCCGACCTCTTAAAATGGACTCTCCTCCAACTGAACACGATTATGGGGCAAACAAATCGCAATTCGCGTGCTCACCGCAAACCATGACCATTCGAAGGCAGATGAGCCACCGGCTAAAGATCAAAACGGCCACTAGATGACAAATCAATCGATGTAGAATAAAGAAAGGAACAGCCTTTCTGTACGCTGTAAGACAAACTGGATATGAAGCGGTAGAAAGCTCAGATAATAAAGCCCGGAAAACGACTGCCCAATTTAATCGAAAATCAATGATGCGCCTCAGCAACAACTTTTGCGAATTTGTAACCAAAAACTACGATGTTCATCCATGAGTATCAATATAACATCGCAGAGCTCCCGACGTTTTGTTCGGCCATCTCACGCTTCCTGTTCAGCACCAGCCTGCTCAACATCAGCGTCTTAAATGAAGGAAGGACCCGATCCCGCCGTAGATGATTCTTTCTGCCACCATAAAATCCCAAAAAATCTTGTACGTTTGCGCATTTGTTGGCCTCCTGAGTACAATAAAGTATTAGAAAGTCCGTCCTCTAGGTGCAGATTGCATTTGCATGATAACGAAACGACGTTAGATGAGCAAAGCAGCAAAGTAGAGACAAGAAGATAGAATGAAAATGAGAGCGAGGAAATGACGAAAAAATAGTCGGCACTGAAAGGCTGATGCACGAGTGAGCTTGGAAATGAAACGGAACAATGAGATCTGCCAATGCAAACGGTTATATTCTCGTCGATCACCAACGAGCAGTTTGAGCAGCACGCAAATATCTCAACATAAAACAGTAAACTACTACGAGCACGTGTGTCGTTCCCACTCCCCCCTCCTTTCTCTTTCTCCTTTCCCAAATAACTTCGTTTACTGATATCGAACGTCCTTAATTACCCACTAGCACTCAACTAACGACGCATTCCGGATTTTTTTTTTCGAGAAGTCCACAAAAAACTAATGGAGAGCCTTATTTCCATACGACAATCCTCAAAGACTATATAGCATTTTGAAGTAGTCACTGGAACGCAATCAGATGGGCATGAGGGTTCAATATTGGTAAAAAGGCAATGATATTTTCTTTCATTTTCATTATTTCCCACGAGTTGCTATCAACGTTGCGATTTCTTCGGCGTAATCGACAACATGGATAACATTATATCCTCCCCTCCTCCTTGGTATGTCATTGTGCTCTCAGATTAAAATAGGATTACTTTAAAGTTAAGTCAATCAGAAAAACAGAAGTCGGTGACAATAATCACAAGAAGCAGTAAGACAAATTGATAAACTGTTGTTTTCAATTTTTGTTCGCTTTTCTGTTACTCTTCTTTTTCTCGTGCTTTGCCGCTACTACTGACGGGTCCTTTTTGTCCGCTTGCTTCGAGTCGACTCTGGCTTGCGCCGAACGCCCAACTGAACCCTTTGACGAATGCTGAGAGGGCGTCGACGGGTTCGCCTTCTGTACGCTAACTCCCTTCTGTTTTCCATCCCCATCTTTGAAGGAATCATTTGCGAGGTTGCTTATGTTACTGGGTACGATGTTTTCTAAACCGGAGGTTGGGCTCGGCCCTGCTTCGGTCACAACGACCCCTCTGACCAAGGAATCTGTGACCGCTTCACCAACGATCTTCTGTGCATGCTGAGGTACCAGTTCTGGACGCGTCGTTGAAGGATCAGCCTTCTGCTCCTCCCCCACGATAGCTTCTTGGCCATCAGCGCTTCGTGCCTCTGCCCGCTGGTAGAGTGAATGCTGTATTGGGCTTTGCTGAAAATAGTTAAACACGTTGTCAATGCATAAAAGTGGAACAAGTCAGAAAGTTCATCCGACGGTGGGCACGACGCGCTTTTCATCAATTAACCTGACTATCCAAAAAGCAAAATCCACCGAAATGCCGGCTGCTTCCATCGCGTTCAAATAAAAACGCAACGATGATTAGTTGTGCCTTTTTCTCACTCCAACCCGATCGCCAGAAATTTTGTCCGACGAGTCCTGTGAATCAAACAATTTAACCATTACTTTCAGAATGTCTTGGCTCCTTGCATTCCAAAATTATCAATCCGTCAGGTACATCTTCATCCCTTTCCCTTCTAATAAAAGAAGCTGCAAACAGACAAGGCGAACTCAATGCTCCACCATTTAAGAAGACGTACGCCCAGGCGACAGCTAGCCCCAACGAACAAAGGAAAGATTGGAGTTTACTGGAAGCACAGGAGGGCGGCTGAGAGTACCACAGATGAGCATACTTGCTATCTGCGTTGCTTTCGGAGATACGCAAGGTTCAGCCCAGTTTCGAAAACGTAAAGCAAAAGCGAGGGTTTAAAAAGTGAAGGGGGGGGGGGCTGGAGGGAACGAACGGAGAAGTTCAAAATAAGACGTTGCGCCTTCCTTGATCTAAAAAAAGAGCGTCGGCCCTCCTCACCTGCAAGAATGAATGTGCTGCACGCTCTCGTAAAAAGTGAAAAGCAGAACGCTCTTTCGCTTAGAAAAAAAAAAACGTAATATCAAAGTGCGATCTCACCGTAACTTCGCATTTCCTTCCATTGATAACATGCACCTTGCCATGAGTAAGGCACCTATCGGCCGCAGTCTTCTCCTCGAAAACAACGAATCCCAACCCTCGCGGGTTGCCCAATATCTCAACCTGTTCGACCACTCCAAATTTATCGAAATAGTGCCTCAATCCGTCTACTGTGTGGTAGTCCCAGTGGATACCTAAAAGTAAACTGCAGTAGCAGCTATCAATAACAGACTGTACTAAAGCGACCAATAACACGTTATGCTAGCTAAACCACCTTTTCCACACAAAACTGCAAGCATACGGTGAAGCAATGGCCTAAGTCGCTTCGTCAGCTGATGGGGCCCAGTTTGATTACTGCACTGTCCAGTCGCTTAACATCGCATAACACAAGGCTTTCCTATCTTCAGGACTTCGCAAACTGATAGTGAGTTCACCACGAAGACAAATGCGTCTAGAGAGGCCGCTTGAAGCGTACCGAGATTGTCACCACCTCGTCGGGAAACCTTCGCTGCAATTCCTTAAAACATGGCGACTGGTACATTGTGATTTCAAGTCCGAATGCGTCTGATATGCTGCGTTCGTATTTTAGAACGGCTTAGAGCGCTCCTAGGAGAAGGAAAGAGGAAAAACCGCATACAACAAACTGGCGCCTGTCTGCAACAAGGGGGATGGGAGCGATGATGCAGCTCAGAATATTCATATTCTCTGATAACAGTTTTTAAGAGCTCGCTGTTTAGCTGAGGGAGAAAATTAAGATGAAGAATTCCAACCGAACGAGCAGAAACACCTAGTCCACATTTGCTCAGAAGTGTACAGTCCTCAATGAAAAAAAAAGAAGCTAACACTCAAATGAAGAAAAACGGGAATCGTTTTGTTTTTTTTCTTTTTTTCCAGGACACCTTAGCTGAAGATCATCCAATTTCGCAGTTTGAAACATGAGTCCAGTCCTGTCTGACGGCATCATAGCTCTCATACCTAGTCGTGCCAGGGTTGGGAACACCTTTTGCTTTTTGCCGAAAATTGGTGGTCACCGATTATAGCCACCGATTCCTCGCCAGCAACCTCATATAAAAACCAACTTCACCGACGCTGATTCTAAAAGCGTTCAGCCATTCAATTAATAAGAGTTTTGCATTTTCCTCGAAATACTATTGACTCCTTGAAGCATAAGAAACAGGGAGCGAAATCGGTTACCACACTGAAAGTTTGTATCCCTTTTCAAAATTTGTTAATTCACAAAATAAAATGCGGTGAATCACAGGTATTGAATATTTGGTTAGCCCATGTCGTTGGGTCGAAGACGAAAACTGTTTATAGGCTGAATGTGCGCCATACATAATAATCACGTTTAATCAATATAGCTTTCATGCTTCATGTTTTACGTCTCATCAATTATCTGCCGCCCATCTAAACATTGATCATTGAATCCTTCGCAAGAGAGAATGGCTGCCGTTCAGCCGCATTGAGTGCTGAGTTACTTATCAACTTACGACAATTTTCTACTCCATTCCCTTTTACAATAAATGAAATGAGCGATGGATGCTACCTACCTGACAGAGACAGTTTGCAACCGGGATCAGGCTCACCCTCAAGAAATGGCGGAGGGTGATTGGGTAGTAGGGGCGACATTTGCTCACGCGGAATCGCGCGCTTTGGATCAACAACCTAAACACGTAACAGCGATTAAAGAAGCAACACGTTGTGCAATCAGTGAACACCCCAATTCCCCCTGATGAAACTCGAACGTAAATGAAAGCATGCTTACATCATATTAACGCAATAATCCCCACACAGCTTAGCCTTGGCCCCAGTGGTTTGCACCTCTGTTCGCAACAAACTTTTAGTTCAGCTTCAACAAATATGACCACGTAAGCAAATATACGACGCACCGTGCACAACAACAACGAATGTGCTGCAGCGCTCTAAGTTGTCCACTTCACAACCTGAACCATAAATTAAAAGTGAAATAAACCTTTCACTGCAACAGAATTAATAATAACATCACAAGCTGATGTAACTTAGCAGTCATAACAACAATGCTCGAACAATAACCTTATTATTAATAGTGTGCGGTCGGTCAGCCATTGCAGCTTCGGCCATCTGCATCGTTGCGAAGGTGACGAATCCGAAACCTCGCGAATACTTCGTCTGCGGGTCTCGTATCACAATACAGTCCACCACCGTACCCCACTGCGAATAAAACTGCCTCAGCTGAAAGCGATAAACACCTTAAAATGAATTCAAAATGAAGAACTTCCAACGACCTAAGAAGCCTGAATGACAATGGTCAAAAGCAACAGCAAAACCTTTTCGAGCAGTTTTGTGTAGCCTTCCTGCCTAAACCGATTAAAAGAAAGCATGACGACGGCTTCTGACCGCCGAAATCGGCTACTACGAATGTGGCTGCCATCTCAGTAACCTTTGACTGTGGAAAACCACAACTAAGATCGATTGCGGCTTCCTGTCGCTAAATCAGCTATCTGCGTCTGATTCGCCGCCTTCCGGTTACCAGCGGTCGTCAATGGACTCTTGCCACTGGAATAGCTTACCAGCACTGGGCTTTGGCATTCGCAGCGAACGCGCTATTTGATGATGTTGACGACGACAATACCTTTATTGGGTGCAGCATTCGACAAAATATTACCGGTCTGGTGCATCCCCGTCGGGCGAAACTTTCCAAAAGATATCTCTCTCGCTTTGCCCACCTTACTTTAAATCTTTTCGGTTCACTTCGTCAACCCAAATATGAAAACACCCTTGCCTCAATATTAAAAGATTTGGTTCATTTCGCTTGATCTACTTGAAAGTTTCTGGCCCGTTTCGAAAAATTACCGGCCCACTTTACCCGCGCTAATTCAAGGATTTCTCGCTCGCATCACTAAGATATTCTTTGTTTCGCTTCGCTCATCATAATTCAAAATTTTCCGGCTCAATGTTCCAGAAAATTTTTCGATACCACATAATAAAACGAAAGCAAGACATGGGAGCGCAAAATTTCCGATGTGGCATTTCTTGTCACCACAAAATCAATATAGCACTGCAAAAATGTTTTTCCGGGATGAATGCTATGGAGCGAAAATGATAATTTTCCAGAAACTTTGTATTATTAAAAGGTGCTGACACTTTCTCAACAAATCTTTTTTTGAATTTCGGCACATGCTAGTTATGCATTCATTCTGAAACAATTTTTAAACGAATCGCTGATTCACAAGAGTTATGACACTTCCCAATTTCTCTCAATTTAGATTGAAAAGTAGTTAAAGTTATGAAACGAACCTGCTCATCAGTGGTTTCATGGCTAAGCCCACCAATGAATAGCTTTCTGAGCTGTGGCGGACCCTCTCCGTTCACCTGTGCGTTACCGCCTGGATTGCCCACCATACGCGGCATCTGTCCAGGAGGGAAATATGGATTGAATGGGAATGTATGCGGACCGATAGGCGGGAAGAAAGGCAACCCCCGCGAGGTGCCTGCGCCTCCTGGCAGAGGCATAAACACTGGATGTGACACATACACCCCGCCTGTAAATAACATACACAAATGACATCCAAAAACAGAAAATACACCGGAACATTCGGGTGCCTGACGAAAGGACGAACATAAGGAAGTTCAAAGAAGAACGTGTTGCAAAAAATGTCGTTTTTCTTTGCAAATTAATCCACATCGATATTTGTACTACGGACCTGCCATATGCGGTCTGTTCTCAACGTTCCCTTGTGGCTGTTATTAAGCTCAATCACGTAAACATTCCAATACACTGACGTTTGAGATATGGCGATATGGATTATCATATGTGTTGTGTCTTTTCGCGTTTCCCTTATAGCTATTGTGCGTAAATATCTATATCACTGCTTTGTATTCACCGGTTCAGCCCCCAGGAGAGGGGCGTGAACCAAGATTACTTGTCGGGGGCCATACCCGGCTCTAGTCAGTCTTCTCCGTTTCGACCACGTGGCGAAGGTTGCCGCTTGTCTCTGCTCCGTGCACCTACCATATATTGCGCTCCCCCCACAATATTCGCTGCCGTGTGTTCACCATCATTACTACATCGAATAAATCCACTGGACCACT
>JPKZ01002568.1:172637-190737 GCA_000803305.1 Toxocara canis | reverse complement strand
CCCTCCCTTCTCCCCCCCCCCCCCCTCCCTCCTTCCTTTGTTCTATTTTTCATTGTCTTCTTAGAATAAAATCAATTTTTACTTTCTATATCTTTTGCACCCTCCCCTTTTCCCCTCTATCTCTACTCTCTCCCTTCCCCTCCTCCCCAAAGAAAACTGTGACAACCGTGGAGCATAGTCGGTGAGGAATTTCACCTTGTAAGAACGGATCATCTCTGCCATTGCAATGCTCACCTTCTTTCTTTCGTTGTATTAAACCAAAAAATTTAAAATTTCTTCCGTGGAACGCACACCGTGGGGACATGAAATATAGCTATTCCATTCGGATTCGAGCATTCGTAATCTGTCGTTTGCCTGTTCTCTTAAGCAAAACATTAAGTTTCAAACAAACACTGTTTCAAATAAGTGGTCCACTTCGATGAACCCAACTGGACGACTTAATAGACAGCAGCCCACACACGACAGATTCCGAATGCTTAAATCAGACGAATTCCCTCTGTGACTAAAATAGACGCGCTATGAACCGTAACGGACCTACACACTCGCTGAGGTCACTGGTTTTCGTATTCACATATGACTGTTCGACAAACTATTTGAATAAAATTCAAATAAACTGGTAATTGTTGACGAGTTTGGGAATGCTGTTCCCTTTAATCGAAAAGGAACTGCTTTAAAGCCAACAGTCGAAATGCCTCCAACCGGAAATGGTGATGCGCAAGCCGCTTTTCATATGACGCTTTCTTAAGCATGCACAATCACAAATTTCACGAATAGTCTTCACGGACAGTTGGTTGGTCAACTGAAGAATCAAAAAATGTCAAAAAATCAAAACATGAATATTAAGGATCTCATCGCCCAAACAAAAAAGGCGCCTCTTACCCAACACGACTTCCTACCCAACCACAGTTCTTACCTAACCCGACACCTACCCAACCGAGGCTATAACAAATCGGAGATACATCCTGTACAACCGAAATCCCGAAGTTCCTACCTAGTAGCACACTTTGCTTAATCGAAGTCGCTACCTATTTGGCAGTAAATCCTACTTGACCAAATTTGTTATCGAACCAGAGCCACCTCCTATCTAACGAGTTACCCTCTGCTTAACAGAAGACGACATAGAACCGCTCGTAAAAATGTCCAGCTCCACAGACTACTACCGTTCGTCTTTTAAAAACCATAGCAGTTTATCCCCGTGCACATCTGGATCATTTGAGTGGTGAATGGTGCCCAAGTTCGCCATGCTCGCAACAATGTGCAACATTCTGCACGACGCTCGAAGCGCAGCTGATGGGACGAACGAATGATCGAATGTCATCAGACTCAAATGCATATTCGCCTGCTCTTGCAGCATTCACACTTCGCAAATGCTAATGAACCGAGCATGCGCATATAACATAGAGGTCTCTCTCATGCTGACCACCACACCCTGCAGCACAGCGCTTAATTTCTGACTCACACTGATTGCAAATAACCAGCTCAATCCTCGACTATTCCTAACAAATTCTCTAACCTAAAACAGGTATTCTGCTATATTGCTCGACCACTGCACTTGGACTTGATGCACTGATTTAAAAAAAAAAAAAAACGGTTTTTCTATTACACTCTGTCAACAATAACTGACAATCCATTTCCATTCAGGAAAAAAAAAAAGATATCGGCAACTTTGAAGTGTTTCATTTAGCGCACTGAAATGAAACGCAAATACTGAATGATAGAGAATGCATTCGTTATACACGGCAACTCAAAATGAAACGTAAATTCACCTAATGTTACGCGAATATGAACGGTAAACGAAATTAACAACAATAACGATTTTTAATGGTGTTCAGATAACGAGCAATTTGGTAATCACCATTGCAACACTTCAAACATATATAAGATTGCAGAGAGGAAAAATTTATCACCTCCACTGGAAAACTATGAAAACGAAATAAAACAAAAGTGACTGGCGAAAGAAAAAAAAAAAGAAAAAAGGTCGAGCAAAATAAACTCTTCTCCAACATCATCGCTGCTACACTCATATATCACACCTATTACCTATTCGGTTGGCGCAATTTTGAAACGCTTAAATGTTTAGCGAATAACACATATACCCTAAGCAACAATTCACACCACCCTCGCATAACGAACAAATAAAAATTTAAAGAAATGTGCCTGAAAAAAAAAAGAAAAAAGAACGTCATTTTAAAGAGCCTCTTTACGGTCGTTAGACGTCTGAACACGAAAAGCAGCAACTAATACACGTAAAACAATATCCAACGAAAATTAGAAACGCAAACGAAAGCAATAACAGTACACAACAAACATCATTCATATCATGAACAACGCAAGAACATGGAGTTAAAAGAAAAACGAAAAAAAAAAAGAGAAATCCATAATGATCGCGTGGTTTGTGGTTTCGATGGTCGCTCATCAGTCGATAAATTCAACGCTTCATTGTCACCAGTTCGCGGTGTTCAAATAAATTGCGAATAAAACCGCAAAAATATGTAATTTAAAATGAACGGCTAGATGAAACTCGGACATCAACTGACACCTACCAGTATTGACGTTTACATCTAAAAGAAATCGTTCGTTGCAATTTTTTTCTCTTGCAATTGCAAACGAACTTCAATTGCAAAGTTTATTGCAACTGACACTATACATATGCATATAGCAAAATAATCAAATATACACCCAGTACCTATTATCACTTTTTTTCGCTACCTAATTGCCTATCAAAGTGGTTACCACAAAATATTTTACCGGACATTTTTTAAAACAAACTAAAGTCAAAACAATAAAATCTGAAAGAACCGAAACCACAGTACACATAAAGCAACGGAACGCCATTGCCGTATTAAATATACACAGTTTATAACACAGCTGTTTAAAAAACACAAATATAAGAAACATGCTATCACGTTGAACGTTAAAAGCAAGTAATCTTCCTTAAATCAGTAAAAAAATAAATAAAAAAAAAGTTCGTGCTTCGAGAACCAAGTATAAATGTATTCCAGGAAATTAGGGGAAAAAAACCAAAACCATCCGACGATCATCAAACGGAATTTCGAAACTTCCGAATCCATACTTTCATCCTTAAATGACTTAAAATACACATGAAAGAAAAAAAACGGTTCCTCAATCCACAATTCAGACGCAGATTTTACATTTAATTAGCGTGAGACAAGAACTCGAAATCCTACTCAGTTATTAATCCCCTCAAGGTTGGTTATATTTACGAGGTGAGGAAAGAAGGAAGAGATGGAACACTTCAGGACGACATCGCTTATTCCTTTTTGACCTCTACTCACCAGTAACCGACTGAACGATGAACGAACATCCGTCGATTTGCACCCCCTCCCCCTTATCTTATAAGAATCTGAAAAAAAAACTTGCTCTAAACGAAATCAAGAAGCACATAAATCTGTTCTTATAGGTGGGGCGTTACGGTATATCACCACCACCGACCCTCTTATTCAAATCCGCTTTGGACCACTAGTGGTAGACTTTTCGAGAGAGGAGTAATTTCGAACAAACTATTCGATCTCTAGCGGGGCGGATCGCCATAAAACGTGCTTGTAGCTTCGAAATGCTTTACCGTAAATACTGCACCATTTCGAATGAATTCCCATCATTTGAAATGTTCCAGTGCTTTTACATGAAAGGTGAGGGCTTGCACTGACATGAATGGAAAAGGTGAAGGGGAAAGGGCGAGGGGGGGGGGGGGGGGGGGGGGGGTCATTCGTCATCCCAAAAATGCAGACAAAGCATTCAAAATAGATGTTTTGTTGAAAGGACGGCTTACTCGAGGTAATATGCTGTGCGTAAGAGTGAAAAACGACCCACAACAACAACAAGCCTTCATTCAAAAATTGCGTTCTACTGCGATACTTGAACGAATTACTGCAAAAAAGAAGTATGCAGCAGCACCCTACTCTAAACAGCGATCATCAGTCGCTATGCACACAGATTAGAACGGGGCTGATGATGAAATCCACAGAGAGTACCAGCTTCTCAACTTATTTTCCGCTATCCTCTTCGTCTGAGACTATCAGAAAAATATTACTGTCATCGTGATGTTCCCGAGAATCGGGCATGTCTGAAAAAAAATCACACTAACAAGTACATTAAAAGTAATATTCCTAGAGGAAACCAAAACAGAAACGAGTTCCCGAACGCGCAGAATATGGGATTCTCGCAGCAACTTGTCAATGCAAACCTAATGCCACAATCGAGAAAGTACATAAACTCTAACTTCGAAAAGAGCATCTTTCTAGGCCATTCCCCTAAAGAGTTTATTGGAGGTAACGCGAGGTATTGACTGAAGTATGAATAAATTTACATGTACATGTCTCCTCTCATGTAATTAATTACCTCTCTGCGAAAAAAAGAACGGAGTAATGAAAAAATTAAAACAGCTAAAACTCCGCTAACGCAGCTGCATTACTTAAAGTGATTCCCTACAGAGCAGCCCACATTCATATGACGCGCTGGGGAAATCGACTTTTTGGTGGTAATATGCAAGTACAAAAAATTCCATCCCATAAATCCAGCCTAGCTCCCTCGAAAACGGAATTCCCATAACATCTTCCTTGGTTTCAGTAGCTTCTTTGGTCATATCATGCCGTATGATTTGGTCTCCTTTAGCTGAACTTAGTCAAGCCTGGGAAACGAAAACGGAGTAGAAGGAGAAGGGATGAATCCCATATTACCGACGCTAGTTTTCGTAAAGAAAACGGTTGCTGACACGGTAGTACTGAAGTATGAAATTCTAATATCATCTAACATAAGGAAAACAGTTGTGGCTGGCCAGCGCAATTTCATCACCAAAACTCCTTCACCCTGAAGGTAGCAACATTAAGGTATTCTGCACATCGTTTCTAGTTCGACCGACAAAAAAAAACTGAACGATCAACAACCCATTGTCAGCTACGATAGGAATTATAACAGATGAATGGGAAATATGGTTATAACGTGTCTGGCGCACTGCCAATTTTCAACTTGGGCAGCCAAGAAAAAGGCTTATTTTTCTACTACAGTGTAGTTATGTTGTTTTGGTACATAAACATGCGGCAATTCTTTGCAGCTGCACCAAATGATGAAAACTATTTGCACGTGCGCTAAAAAAGGCAACAACGTTGCACAATTCCCAATAATGCAGTTGCCCCATCATACTCCAACAGAATTTGGGCGACTGACTATAGCAATTAACGATAAACGTAAAACGACACCAACTTGGAAAGTGTGAAAGAAAAAACCTTAAGCCCTCGCCAAACTTTCCCCGACAGCACAAGGGCTCTATTTACACGAATCGTTAAGACCAGGACCTCCACGACGATAGAGATGATACGATGCATGGTTTCAGCATGTTCATTTTGTATGCCGCGCAGGAATTCAGTAAAGATTAAAGGGAATGTGATATGGCACAAGTTTCTGAGAGGAGGGAACAATGATGTGAAAAAACGAAAGAGGGGACATGATTCCTCTTCTGTAAGAAAAAAAAAGCGTTTAACGCGAAACACAGAAATCCCTTTCCGGTTGAGATGGAAAGGGAGGAGGGGAGATGCCCATTTATGGCTTAACTAACTACAGTTCGACTTTTTCATCCTCCACGCTTATCAGTGCGGCCTATCTACACTTACCACATTCTGCTTTCTTGGTTAAAAAAATCAACGCTTCCCTCCCGTTCCGCACTCTCTAACGTAATTTCTTAGTAGTGCAAGCAAGAGAAAAGAATGAAGTACTTACCATGTTCGTCAGGTATGATAGCGACCATGTCGCTTATCTGCCTGCGCTGTTGCTGCGATTGCTGCTGCTGCTGCCCTCGATTGCCGAAACGAGCCTGCCCACCACCTGGTCCGCTAAAACTCCGAAAACTCACAGTGCCGACGTTCCTCGAATGAGCTCCAGTCGAAAGGTTCACAGTGGGCAATTTGTTGGAGCCGCCACCCATTGGTGGTGGACCGCCCATGTTTGGGGGTGGTCCTGGCATCGGTGGACCCAAGCCAGGTGGTGGTACAGACATTCGTGATGGTGGTCCTGAAGCAGCCGAAGGCACCATTGGACCGAAACCAGCGCCACGATTATAAGCATTCGCAATCAGTTCAGTGACCACCTCGACTGGTGTCTGCCCACTAGCCGCTGATCGACTGACAATTGCAGAGACCATCTGATGAACGCTTTGTGGATTGCCTAAGTTAACAGGAGGACGAATGTTCGGTGGCGGACAACTCATATTTGGCGGTGGGCAACTCAGGTTTGGTGGTCCGCCCACTGGTGGTGCAACAGGTATATTTATCGTTGGCGGTGGTCCACTACTCATACTTGGTGGTGGTCCAACAATCATCCCTGGTGGAGGACCCTGAGGAATGGGTCCACGGCCCGGTGGGGGTAGGGTAGTATTGGGCACAGGTGGTGGTCCAGAAAACGGTGGCAATCCATCCGAACCAATCCTTGGCGGCGGTAAGGGAAAATTCGGCGGCGGTACCGAAAGGTTCACTGGAGGCGGCAGAGGGGTCGACGGTGCAGCCGCAGTTGGCGCTGCTACTGAAGACGGCTCTGAATCAACTGTAGCCGTAGTCACAACGTTCGAGCTCGATGTTAGTGAGGAAGTAGATGAAGACAATTCTGTAGCAACACTTGTCTTAGACGCTGAAACAGCAGAATCGCCCGATAAAACAGAACTACTCGAAAGAGAGGCTGGAGGTGGCATCGAGAAGTCAGGTGGTGGCATGTTCCCAGATGCTGGGGTAACGATCGATGGCGGCGGTTGACTGAGATTCGGAAAGGATGAAGAGGAGGGCACAGTTTCCGCAGGAGGCAATCGAGCGAAAGATGCGCTGCTGACTGGTGTTCCGTAGTGCGGCGGCTGTTGGCCAGGCACCGTCGTGGGTGGCGGCATGTTGATAAAAGGGGGTGGTGCAGCGGTAGTGTTAGTTGAAGGCATTCCTGCAGCCATCCCATAAGACGGAGGACTGAAACGGCGAATTGCACTTTTCGAAAGAGAACATCATACATAACATGGAAATTGGTACACATGCAATCTGCTTACATAAATAGTGACCGAGCGACCCAATTCTGTGCAGTGGTTAAGCGGTGGGGTTGTTCGTTAAAAGTGGGATACAAATGTCAGCGATCAAATTAGGAACACTTCCCCAACCTTTCCACCCAGTCGACATCCTGCTGCGCACAGTTACCGAATGAGAGAGCTTAAAGTCTCGTGACATCAACTCAACTTTGTCCTGGAACTGGGCTTGAAGCTTTCGCCCTCCCTCCCTCCTCCTCCCCAACATTTAGCTTCAGGCTGCCCTCTACCTCGGAATATAGCTTTAAACCCTCTCTTTCTCCTGATATATGGCTTCCAGCCTCACTCCTGTCCCATTACATAGTTCCGAGCTCCCTCTCTCAGCCTGGCATATGGCTCCAAGCAACTCCCCTCCCCTAGAGTTTCAAGCTCACTCTACCCTGTACGTGCATTGCCTTGAGCATCTCTGCCAACCACTTAAGTCGAATATGTCCAGCAGCATACAGCTACATCAACCAGCTATACACGGTGAGAAATGAAAACTGCTTCCCAACTGCAATAATGTACTGTCAAAAAAAAGAAAGCAAATCTTCCTCAAACACCCCGAATTCAAGCTCAAAACTTTCGTAACGCCCACTGTAGGATAAAATAGCGGAAAACTGCGTGAACTCTAAAGAGGATGAAACAACAGATTAAACCACGAATTAGATGCTAAATGGCAGCATCAAATTCTCAGGTGCTTCTGTTAATTACCGCTCGTTATCGTACTTGCACAACCAGCATTCGGGCCATACTGTAGCTTCAAAAGAAAAATCGAAGCCGCTTTCGCAAACAGCATAATCCCAGAAGAGAAACTGCGAAAGATACTCTCGCTTTCCGGATCCTGATAGAGCGCTAGTGCTTTTCTACTCTATGAAATATGTGCTAATTTCACGAGTGCTATAATCATCGACATATTACTCACACACGCCATGAGTAGCATGGCCCCTCTTTGAGTAGCTGCCTAATTTTAGAAACTCAGCTCTCATGGGGAAGGGATACAAGCGCAATCGAAAGGACGGATAAGCGATCTGTAGTTGATAACCCATTAAGTCTGAATGAGCAGCAAATTAACGATTGCACTGAATCGAAAGTGGTCAGTATTCGCTTGTTTTCGTCCCGTTCCTCTTCCATTATCTTATTCAGTGCTCTCTTTTCTTCGTGTTATCAAGCAATAATAGTATACCGTACGTCAAGTTCAACTGCTGTTAACGGATGGCTCAATTTATCGTACTCTCACTCCTCTGTTAGAGTTGAGTTTTTCGCAACTTCAGTAAAAATCATTATACACAGCATCCTGAAAAGCTGATACGTCTGAGACTCCACTCAAAGCCTACATAAGTCTATTCATTATGCGAAGCAAACCCACTATCATGTTACTTTAAATATTTCCTAAAACAGCAGAGTATTAGTTAGTCAAATAAATCCTACTTAGCAAAGGTTACCGGTTAAGTAGAGAGGGTGCAACCGGAAATGACGGAGCCCCAGATGAGGACGGCTGTGACACCGAAGGGCCGAACTCTTGCGTCGCCTGAGCAGCCGAAGGTCCGTTCACTGCACTATAGGCGATTGGAGGCTGTGGCTGCGCTCCAACAGAAGCGCCTGGGCCTGCGACTGCTAAAAAAAACTCCATGAATTTGCACGACTTCATCCTTTCCACATGGGAAAGTAAGGGATCCGGCATAGTAGACCGCTGCGCGATATTCTCGTGATATTTTGATAACACTATAGAAGACGAATCTGAAGTGCAAAACGATTCGAAAACGTAAATAGAAAAAAAAAACAATAAACCGAAGAAAATGGAAAACAAAAAGAAACCTTACAAAAAGCGATATCTCGAAACATTGCAGTGGTAAACTGGGCTATCGGCTAGTCCGGAAACTAGGAAGTAACAATGTAATCAATGCGCACGAACGCGTTATACTAGTTATTTACCGGCCCAAATTTAGCCAACTGCTGGACTCAGAAAAGTTGGGTGCGACGATCCGAAAATTCTGAAAGTTGGGTGCATCAAAACTAATGAATCATTGACTGGTACTACGGACAGCTGAGAAGTGTAAAGAAAATGCTGCATCAACGCAACTCTTAATTCGCATTCACTGAGAACAAAAGCCCACTCGGTGACAATAGTTCAAAGAAAAGTGAAGGTAGTAATGCGGTAATGACGAATGGACACAAGAGAGCTAAAGTTGCTCTAAGCACATAAACGGGAACGAGCTTCGGTTCGCTGGGAAGCAATCCGAACGGAAGACGGAGGAAGGACACCAAGCAAAACGTCACAGAGCAAAAAAGTGAGGAACTGATCCCGATTGGCAAAAGGAGCTCTCTGTTGCGACCCAATTCGGTCAGACTGTTCCAATTCAGAGTTCTTGCAGCAAACTGGCTGAAACTTCCCTGTTCTTCATTTCTCACTTAGAGCAACTTTTTATAATACGATCAAGCAAATATGTATAAAGCTACTGCATAACCTCACCCGACGGAGCAGGTCCATTCGAAGCGCCAATAACAGAAGCCGGAGCAGCAACGCCAGGTGGTGGGGCGAAAACCGATGGTACTGTTGAGCCCGGTGGTGGGACGCATATTCCGCCGTTCACTTGTGCTGGCAAGGGGACGCCTCAAACACGACTACACGCATAACTTACATAAGACAATAATTCACTTCGTAACAACAGTGTACATCGCTCACAACTGCATTCCCAAAAAAGGATTTCCTCGAAATAACGAAAAATCGTAAAGAACCTAAGCACAATGCAGATCAAAAAGATCACTTGCAGCTACTCTGCACTCCTCAAGCAAAACCTTGTTTGCATTCAAAGTTTTTAGATTCATGAAATAATGAAATGCTTTCATAAACATCAATGGCAGCCTATCCTACTTGCCGACTGTGCTTGCTACTGAAAGCTCTTTAAAGAGAACATCCTTAACGATTAGTGCAGAAATAACGTTGTCTCAACGTTTCACTAAACCACTGAAGAGGAACTTCTAATAAATAGTGTCTTTGCTTACATGAAGCGAATTCTTCGAAGCAGCGCTCGTGCCAAAACGCCCAGGAAGCAGGAGTTCAGCAATCCTGCGTTTCAGTTACTGAATGACCCCCCCCCCCCCTCCCACCCCTTACCCGATTACACTCCACCTTAAAAACATTTCACCACTAGTCGCGCAATTCATATCTCAGCATTTTTCGCAGTCATGCTCTTCGAAGAAAACACGACCTATTATAATAAAATTTATGATCAATAACATCTACATGTCGATTTTAATTTTATGTCCCACCGATCAGCGTCCTCATTTTCTTTTCCTCGATTTTCGCCTTGTTTGCTTTCCATTCTCACTTTTCACAGTCCCCTCCCAAACCGGCCGCAGGCCCACCTCAAAGTCGAACTATTAACTCGTTCTCCCAAATGATGGGATATGGGAGGAGCATCAACACATCTGACCTTCTAAAGCTTTCAGTTTTTGCACAACCAGCAAAGATCACACGAAAATGAAACCATTTCTTATCTGTTGCAGTATATTATTAGAGCGCCTCACTCCAACATTCGTATGCAGCAAATACGCGCAAATGGCTTATGCGTAGTTTATGTGTAGCACACAGCAAATTTCTTGAAAAGAAATTAAGCAGTATAAATTTGACTAATTATTCATGGCAGAGCCCGTTTTTAGTGTGCTTCAGACTTATATCAACAATGTGTAAGGGTCAGTGAAAAACTGTTCGTCAAGACGGGTCCGAAACAGCAAGCTTTCACTCGCTGGATGAATGCTCTGCTTGCAGACTTCGTTCTCGATGGGCTTTACAAATAGTCAACTCAAGCCCTCTAGGAAAAACGAAAACACTGGTCTGAAACTTTCGCTTCAGCGCATATGAAGGCTCCAGATGGAAGTTTACAGCATTCCGCACTATAACCTTACAAGATGATCTTTTCACTGAACAAACGGCAGATGCACTGCAGTGGTCAACTGAATGAAACTTCGGCCAGCATGCCCAAAGGATGCACTTATTCGCCAATGAGCGATTTATAATTTTTTTTAAAAACCCATAGGCGAGTGTAAACGTTCATTTATTTGAAGAGGAGCAGGACAGGATGACATGCACATTTTGCTTTCTTTCTTTTCGTGCACTATTTTATCTAGAATTTCACAATCGCGTCGACCAGTACGATTCAATTTCAACAATTCGATCTGCATCTTTCACAAAAGCGACGTTTCAGGCGCTCACACACCTCAAAGTCGAACTATTAACTCGTTCTCCCAAATGATGGGATATGGGAGGAGCATCAACACATCTGACCTTCTAAAGCTTTCAGTTTTTGCACAACCAGCAAAGATCACACGAAAATGAAACCATTTCTTATCTGTTGCAGTATATTATTAGAGCGCCTCACTCCAACATTCGTATGCAGCAAATACGCGCAAATGGCTTATGCGTAGTTTATGTGTAGCACACAGCAAATTTCTTGAAAAGAAATTAAGCAGTATAAATTTGACTAATTATTCATGGCAGAGCCCGTTTTTAGTGTGCTTCAGACTTATATCAACAATGTGTAAGGGTCAGTGAAAAACTGTTCGTCAAGACGGGTCCGAAACAGCAAGCTTTCACTCGCTGGATGAATGCTCTGCTTGCAGACTTCGTTCTCGATGGGCTTTACAAATAGTCAACTCAAGCCCTCTAGGAAAAACGAAAACACTGGTCTGAAACTTTCGCTTCAGCGCATATGAAGGCTCCAGATGGAAGTTTACAGCATTCCGCACTATAACCTTACAAGATGATCTTTTCACTGAACAAACGGCAGATGCACTGCAGTGGTCAACTGAATGAAACTTCGGCCAGCATGCCCAAAGGATGCACTTATTCGCCAATGAGCGATTTATAATTTTTTTTAAAAACCCATAGGCGAGTGTAAACGTTCATTTATTTGAAGAGGAGCAGGACAGGATGACATGCACATTTTGCTTTCTTTCTTTTCGTGCACTATTTTATCTAGAATTTCACAATCGCGTCGACCAGTACGATTCAATTTCAACAATTCGATCTGCATCTTTCACAAAAGCGACGTTTCAGTCGCTCACCCCCCCCCCCCCTCCCCCCCCCCCCCTTCCAGCTGACCAAAACTTTAAAAACTAATAAATACCTAACGTTTTTCCTGAAGCTTAACAATTAAAACTGAGAGTGCCTTCCAATAATCTAAATAAATATGACAAAATAGCAAATGAATACCAGCGGGTACAGGAGCTGGTTCGCTTTGGAAGATAGGAAGCGATGAGGGTAAGGGTGGAATGTCTGCTTTCATATGCGCCGGCAGGCATTTTAGCAACCGCTCCACATCATCCTTCGCCTGCATGAACATCTCTTGAAGGGTTCTGTAATCTCATTTCTTAACATAGTACTGAACCTGCAAAATATCGCATCATCAGTAAAGACCCCACCGCACATTTATCAGCCACTAAAGCTGTAGAATCCCGAAGCCCTGCAGCGATTGGTTTCTCCCTGCACAGGAAGCTCAATAGAAGCCAAGAACACAGTCCTGAATATAACTATTCAATCAATTTCCACATTCTAGGTTGTTTTTTTTTCCATTAACCTGGCACTCGGAGTGCCGCTTCTCGAAATACAAAGCTGGGGAGAGGCTCTACTTAGAGAGGAATAGAAAGGAAAAGGGTACTCTATTCAAGGAAAGTGTTACGGTAATGAGAATCATAAAACACCCACTCGATCTGCGCGCGTCTTCCTTTGTATAAACGCTGTTGTTCGCGATCTATTTCAAACATTCGCGCGATCAGTGACCGTAATTCCGCGTCGGAGAGATTCGCAACCTAAAGCAAACATTACGAGAACACATTTAACAGCTTGTAAAAGCAGTCGTCTAGTGCCCGTCAAGATGGCGACCCAAAAGTGCAGGAGGAGCGGGCGGAAAAAAGAGGAAAAAAGACGCAAATACGGCGTGCTTTGACCGACGGATGCGCTTACCCCATTCTCGAAAAATTCTGCTGACCACCATTTCTGGATGCCCGCTTTATAATGTTGCTTTCATGCGATCTTTGTCGCACTGAAACTGCATTACGCGCCCGTCACGTCTGCGCGTGTGTGTGCTTGAATGCCTGCGTATCTCTCTGCCAGGTAGTTTCAGTCAGTGCAATTAAACTCTGAAAGCAATTTTTGCCATACTGCAGGGCTGCAAAATAAAATTTGGTTTCGACTCATAAACTTCGCGGTGAGTCGATCAGAGATGTCAGGGCACGGAAAATAAATTGGCAAAGAGAGCAGGTCATGGAACTGCTCTAAAGGTCAATTTCTGGTAGCAAAACTTGGGCTCACATGATGCATAACGTTGCAAGTAGAAGCCTACATTAATCAGAGTCCAAAATTCGAATTTTTCGAAGAGAGAAAGTTTTGGCAAAACGAGTGCGAGGACTTCCGCGAAAATAGCGTCAGTAACAAACAATTCTGACTCCGGGAGCACCTAGGTTGAACTCCAGCTTACCAAAGTGTAAATCAAGAGCAACCGTTTGATCGGTGCTCGACTAGCGATGTCTTTGCATTCAGTCAGAACTGCGGAATGTAAACAGAACGCTAACCTATTGCCACGCTTCTCTCCCACATCCCAAACTCCATTCAATTTTTTATAAACGTAAGCCACCCGCTGCATCTCTCCTTTAAAATGACTGCGCCAATACTTCTGGATATAGCCGTGCTGTTTCGCGCTCTACCGGCAAATCTGAGATAGCTTGGTAATGATGACAATTTGAGTAGGCCAACTTCTACACGGCAAGCGCACACTGTGAACAAACTGCCCACTGAGACTGCAGCAGCTATAAACTTTGAACGCACTTAAACGGAATTAATATTTTCGACATCCGGTTCTTAATCAGGAAATACGACCATTCAACTCGCCAAATGGGTCAATGACTACTTCGCTTGTTGCGGGACAAGTTTATTGCTAATTTTCTTGTTGTATTCCTTCCTTTGTGTTAATCGCATATATTTTTTGAACGGGCTTGTCCACAGGTTAAAAAAACAAAGTCGTAAACTGCAATAACATTGATCAAATACGTAAACGTAAACGAATGCTGGCATATTTCTAACTCGAAAACACTAAACTAAAGTGCAGTTGGCGATGTTACTGCAGAAGAAGAATGCGGTTTCTTTACAATGATAGAGAAAGCGAGCAGCTTCAAGGTGGACAATGCAAATTCTTCGTCTTAATCAAACGATGACGGTGTTCTCAACAGTGAACAAGTGCAGAGGTATTTTAAATGCTCCTTCGACAAAAAACTACTTGTTTCAGCACGGCTGTTTGACCTATTCAAAAACTGACCTCAGCTTCACTGAGACAAACGATTCGTTCAATCCGTTGTCGGAGCGTGCTTGGCTGGTCAACTGGGCGTGTCGGCTCCGGTGGACGCATGACAGGAGAGACCGTATCCCGAAGCGGTCGTGCACGATCAACATTTCGTGTTGCCTGACGGTCCTTGAAAATTTATAATTTCTCATTTAAAGCATGACTAGGATCACTATTTTATTATTTTCGCAATCTTTCAAAACGGCCTAAAATATGTCAACGCCTTTTCAGTTGGCTTTAACACGTCAGTTAGCTTTATCGATGTTTTCAAAAATAACGACATCACAGACGAAAACGCGTTGTTAGTTAGTTTATGGCTAGCGATCTTTTCCACTCAAACTTATGTACAAATGCATGTACAAATGCAAAAAGCCGAGGGTTACTTTTAACTATTAAAAAAGAAACGCCAATTCGTGGACACTATTTAAAAAGCAGATTAAAAAAGTTCGCCGAACGGAATAGCTGCCACAGAAAATCTCCAGATATAATTACGGTATTTACGGCAGACTACACTCTAGCAGTGAAAGTATTTGAAAAAGAATGTAAAAACACAGCTGAAGATGCGGATATTGTGGAAAAGAATGTTTGCCCAATTAGCAAATAACACTAGTTTTAATTTACGAAAAGAATGATGACGAGTTCTTTTGACACCACAGCTAGTTTACGAGAAAGGAAACGGTAGAGGGAAGAGGGGCAAGGAGGAGGTGGGCAGGTGTGACGGGATATCGAACAAGAACAGCCACAACGTTTTGACGAACGCCTACAACTGCAAAAATCCCTACATATGATTGGTACAGTTCGAGAGCGGTGGGAAAACCAGGGCGTTATATCCTCTGTGCGAATGCAAGCTGCTTGAGGTAGACGGCGAGGAAAGTCGGGAGCGAGAAAGTGGGGGGAGTAAAACCCGGAAATTTCTAAAACAATCACACAGATTTTCTTGGACGATGACGATGGTTGCACCACTGACCTATTGTTTGATAAACAAAGGCCAAATCACGCGTTCGGACTTAACGCGATTTTATAAAAACGGGGTATTTAATTAGCATGCGAATTTCGCACTCACTCTTGTCTCGATTCGAATCAAATACGCACGCCTATTTTGAAATTCAAAATGTTTCTGAATACGCCAATAAACATTAAGCGTCTAAATATCTCAATATATGCATCATTTTTATTCCTATAAAATATGTGACTTCAATTCACGATGGTAGTGCAAAGGAGGATGGCTGAATCGAGGGGGAGGGGGGGGGGGGGGGGGGGGTTGGGGGGTGAGGAGGGGGTTGGGAGGTGAAGGGTTGGTGCGGAGGTGGGAACGGACGAGGAAGGAAAGGTGGGTGCACTACGATCAAGAACGAATATAAACCATTCTACAAGGTTTCTCAATTAAAATATCGGTAGCGAATAAGAAGGACAAAATACGACCCTACCCTTTCTATCAGCTGCTCATAACAGAGTAGCTCTTCAGTGACGGTTATATCAATCACTAAATGACATTGCACCTACCTCGTCACTGTGGTCTTCCCATCTTCTTTTCCTCAGCCTACGTTCCTCGTCGTTTTCTCTTCGTGGTGAGCTTGACCGGCCAACAGACGAGCTGTAAACAATGTATTAAAGGGACTACAAAAAAAAAAAAAACCGCCATACCATAAGAACGCCCTTTCGACAGAATACTTAACCAAAAATTACAGCCTCATTTCTCTAACGTATGCCGAAAACCCACTAAAACTTCCTTCATCGCCTTCAAATGCTACCATTACATATGATCAATATGGCCTATTTAAAAACTCAATTCACCACTTAAGTTTCTTCGCTTAAAATCTTCTCGCCTGCACGAGCATTTGGGTTTCTTGAAAACCCCAAAGCACATGTTCATAAATTCAGCATTTGCTTCTAGCTTTTGCAAACATTCCACTGCGTATAGTCCAGAAAATATTACCATCTCAACACAGGGGGAAAAGGTAAAGGAAGCAACTTCCGCCCAATCTCTGGCCTTTGTCCTACGCTTATTCAGGAAACTTCTGCTTGTTAGCTCGTTTTTTACATGCTGCGATTTTTTAAATTTTAAAAAAAAACTGTCACTCACGTTTGACGATCTTTTCTCTCCCGATCCCGGCGCTCTCTCGAAGGACTGAAATAGGCCGGCATTCAGAGCAAAATTTCTTAAGCAGAGGCAAATTTTACGCATCACAGCTGAATATTTTATAAGCTGAAGCAAAACACTCCGTTCTTTTCGCCTATACAACAATGTATTGTTCGACTAAGTAGGCCATACCCACAATTCCGACGCTTCTAAATCAAATTTTAAAAAAATCCCCCGGGACATTTCATCGGTTACAATGAAAACCTATGCTTCACGAAAAAAAGCACCCTCTTACCTTTGTATAAATAACAAAATTACCACATCTCTTTCGTTTCAGCACCTCTTTTTAATGGCATCTTTAAAATACAAGTTGTTCCCTAAGTTACCGTTCGAAAAGCGTTTAATTTATTGGTCATTTACTGTTAAGGGCAAGAATAAAGTGTTGAAAGCTAGTGACGTTTTCGAAAACGCTGTAAGAATTCGTTAAACATGACAATTACATTCCCGTTCTTACAAAAACGACCTTCACCAGTTCTAAGGTACGACAGTTTCCAGTTACCTCCTGTTTTTTTTTTATATTTGAACAATAATGACGGTATAGTTCTCGGGATGGCACAACGCCTGAGAATTTTAATCGTGAACGCGCCCTTAAGGGCGAGGGTAATTGATGAAAGAACTTTTAGAAAACAACAATCGCACAGAATTGTGACGTTTCAACAAGAAAGGGAGAGTACATGAACTGGTACAAGACAATGTAGGGTTTGGTACAAAATAATTAGGGTCGCACAATTGGCACAAGACGCGAAAAGTTCTATACCGTACCTCCTTTCAAAATCGACTTTGATGCGACAGCTTCTTCTAACTAAGTGAGGCGCTCTTTTTAATAACTTCTGTGCCTGGCATGCGATTACTAGGAAGCTGCAAAGGGTACATATGCTCACCTGCCGACGCTTACTTTGGATCGTGAGCTGAATTTCATATTTTTCAGTTTTTCGAATGCCGATTTCTTTGTTATTTCGGGCTCTTCTTCGACCTTCGGTGGTGCTGGGATGCTGCGATGACGGTTCTTCTCCATAGGCTCATCATCAACGATTTCACCGTCATCATCCGCCAACTTAAATTAATGAGACTTTTGGCTCTTCTGTATTAAAACAATCATCATATATGGGCAAATCCGTTCTCCTCCACACCAATTCGTTGATCCGCATCAGCAAATTTCTGTTGCAAAATGAATGCTAGAATCCATTTTGCAACCTTTCGCTACTGCACAATGCCTGACAACACGTGCTCTTGCAGCCAAAGAACGAATAGTAGATAGACAAGTACGACAGTAGCCCGACTCCGACGTTTTTTGCAGCAATAAACATATTAGAAACTCGCATTCTTATGTAAATTTTTCTTTTAACTTCATGAGAATTCTACACTTCTTTCCCTGGCAATCTTTTATCGATGCAAGTGGACAAGAACGATTGGCCACACGCGGATTTAACTAACAGGAGGCGCTTGATACTTCTAATACGAATCTCAGCTAGGAAAAAATACAAACAAAACGACCTTGTTTTGACGGGAACTGGACGAGTACACCTATTCGAGCAAAACTACCACTCCCTCCTCCTGTCCACCAACCCCTGCCCC
>JPKZ01002568.1:127557-142478 GCA_000803305.1 Toxocara canis | reverse complement strand
GGAGGAGGAGAGAGAAAGACAGACAGAAGAGGCGGTTGTACATTTACGCTTAAATAGCAAAATAACCTCGAAGGTGAACTGTTCAACAAACTGCCTACTCGACTGGTTGTGACCATCGAGGAGGACGAAGTGGAGCACATTTTTGCAACCTATTTGGTGTTTCAAAGGGAAAAGCATGTGCGCTTGCTGTTAAATGGTGCGCAGATAAAAGTCATTGAGAAAAATGTGCTGAAGGTGGCCTGCTTTTTTTCTGAAATTATGACCATTCTGTTGGGAGAACGTATGCAATTCACGTGAAGAAATTTTTTCAGCAAAAGACGATTCCTATTGCGAGCAGCTTAACATACTGAAATGATTTAAACGAACTGCCGACAGCAATACAACCGTACGACTATGGTTGCCTCTAGCATTATAATATTTCTGATGGAAAAGAAAAAACTACAAGAATAATAGTTCTTCCGGTTAACTATCATAACACCAGTGAGATAACGTTGACGTCGATTGCAGTTGTGTACTGGAAAGGCATATCGTAAAAAACATGGCTAGTTAAGAATTCGTCGAAGCCTGAGCTTTCCTTTCATATGCTGTCTTCGTTGACGCGTGAAAGAATCGAGCCTCACAAAAGTGACTTTGACTCATAACTAATATGTGTAAGTTTTCGATCATGGAGCAATTTCAGTTCCGTCGACCGGAACTATGTTCAGACAATATCAATTTTTTATTTATGATTATATAGCAAGGAGACTCGAAAACGCCCAAGCATTAAAGGCAAATAATCCTTTAAATGCACACAATTCGACCTGCCTAACGCATCAATAAATGTGTGCTGCGCCATGACATCAATCCTACTACATTCCATGCGAAATCGTTCAAATTTCATAAGTTTAAGTGCATTGCCCGATGTGCTTTTTCATTGTAACAAAAGTTAAGCCAGCCTCAAAAAAACTTGTTTGCTGGACAACAGACTTTAATTTTTGAATTTCTGATACCTCTAGACACAAACCATTTATCGAAGCCAAAAGACCCATACGGCAGTTTCTAAGAGGACAAACTGTCGATCGCAGTAAATTCATAGTCTAAAAAATTCATTGTAAAATATGCGACAGGGTCTCATCAGAAGATGGCTGCATGAACAGAATCTCATGCGATTGCTCATAGGTTAGTGTTTGCTAGTTTTCGATATATATATATATATATATATATATATATATATATATATATATATATATATATATATATATATATATATATATATATATATATATATATATATATATATATATATATATATATATATATATATATATATATATATATATATATATATATATATATATATATATAGGGCTCTGTACAGCGATTCTGCTTCCAGTTCGTTCGCAGGCAATGCTACAGCTGGGTTTCGAAGGTTTTCCTTTTTTCGCACCCCAATCGGGGCAAGTGAGGGGAGGGTGAACGGGGGGAGAGGGAGGAGGGATGGAGCAAAATTTTTAGCATGCCTTGCGGGCCACATACCTCAATTTTGATTTCATTCGATTCATAAATAAGGCTACACGGGTGGTCTGCGGAGTTTAAACCCTCCTCGTTCACCACCAGCATACTCCACATAAAGGTGAGGACAGGGCAAGGTGAACGGGAACGCTCAGTCACCTGTCGAAAGCAAGTGGAAGTTAAAGAAAATTTCGAAACCCTCGAGATCAATCCTAAAAATGCCTACTGGAAGAAGCACCTGTTCGCTCGTGACAAATCCAGCCAGCCTTCGTCTGTTGCAATACACCAAGAAATTAAGTCGGGAAAATTGCTAGGAACGCATGTACACGCATACACAAATAGATGCGAGGAATATAACGACGCAAGACATTCGTCCTTCGAACAGACGGAAAACGAAATTATTAGACGGAAAGAAGTTCATAAGGCGTGTCAAGGCACGCTAATGTCCTTCAAGCGCAACACAGCTAACAGCACGCCCAAATTTTCAAGTAATAAACATTTTGGCATCATTTGATCGTCGAAATGGAGCTAGACGAGTTGCCAAGACGGCCGGTGAAAAGACACCGCCGGCTCGATGCCAATGGAATGAGTTTTCACTTGTCAGGATAGACCAAGAGATACAGTCAGGAAACTGCAGCACATTCACTCGTCTAAAACTTCGTCTTAGTGCCGAAGGAATTATTCACGCAAGCACAACAAATGGCATTATTGCGCGTAGAAAAAAGAAGGTTGTTTTTACTTCATAACGCAACACAAATACTTCTTTCCTCATCCTTTACAATCGTACTTGTGAGTTTAAATTTTAAAAAAGTGTAAACATGGACGTGAGTAAAAAAAAAGACAATCACATCAACAATGAAAACAATTTTATCGCGATAAACGAGTCGAAAGCAATGTTTGAAATAGACTAGCGTTATCGTCACATCATACGACAGTTAGCTGCATCATTCGCAGAATCGGTAATGCTTCTCTCTCCTGTGTGTGAGCACTTGCAATGGAAAGTATAATGGAGCAGCTGGGAGAATCGAACCCGGACCGATCTCTTACCGGGCGACGGCTCTACACTCTCTGTCGCACACAGTAATATCAGTGGTGCTGCGCCCGCAGCAAATCAAGACTCTGAACACAAAAATTCTAATCGAACTTCCTTTCTCAGCATCTTCGAAATCGATGGAAAACACGCGTTGTTTCGAGGTGATTCGGTTACATGCTAAAAGAATTCGAATGAACGATGAGTGCCTGAATGTCGGATGCACGTTGAGTCTATTTTATTTTCATTTGTGTCTCTTTTTTTTCGCGATGAAAAGTCGATAATGTTGAAATGAATAACATTTAAGACAATGAATGTCTGTGTGTGATTTGAGTAAAAGGTGCGGCTCTATAACTGGATGTGCATAGAACTACATACGCTTTTCGACAATGATGTGCATGACTGCAGTGCAAAACTGCTCATCTTACTCGACCGCACAAATATCGTTCGCCATTCTGGTGTTGTAACAAACCTAAGAATATGGACAAACTTAGCGCATTAACACATCGTTATAAGGCCTCGATGCGCTACATGCCACTTATGAAAGCATCCGTGAGCTTTTTCGATCGACCAGAGACAAGAACTTTGAACAGATCTGACCACAGAACAAAACAGCAGTGCGAGAAAAGAATAAAAAAGTACTATTTTTGCAGCACTTTCGTACTGTTTCCGCTTTATACCAAAATAATTTCAATTTTATGAGAATAATTTAAGCTGAACAAAATTGAAGAAAATGTCTGCTTTTTGAGTGTGTGAGTGATCGAAGAAATATGTGCTCACTTGCCATACGGTTAAACACTTTTAAAAAAGAATACATTTGCAAAAAGTAAACAAAAAAAACGAACAAAGGCTCAGGAAATGAACATGAACATGTGTGGTGGAACAGAAGAAATAAAACGAAAAAGAAAACGAAATAAGGAGGGTCTAAACGGAGTATCTAAGAAGGTGGAAAGGTGGTATTCAATCAAGTCTTCTTTTGAAAAAGAAAAGTGTTGATGCGCTGCAACTTTGGCCGGAAGTGAACTGCAACTGTTAATTCAACGGTTTTTAAAAGTCTTCGGTGACACTATTCATATGTTGATTTCATAATAAGAAGTTATGTCATCCGTTATCATTAGAAAAAGTAGAAAACAAAGATGGACCTATAGAGATGAACTCGAACAGGGTTCTCCTCAGGCTGTTCGTTAAGCAAGGGTGATGTGCTCGACGCTATTCGGCACTCATACACATTCCTCGATGTGGTGCTACTCATTTTGAAATTGGTTTGAAAAATGGGAACTTTGATCTCTTCACTCTTAGGAACGAACAAACTGGGTGCCCACATTTACCGCTTATCATGTGAAACCAGAAGCAAGAAGCAATCGCACATTATTGAGGAGTATAAATTTTAGAAATACTGAGTTTCACGTGGACGGTTCAGGGACTGCTTACGCTTTGTGCCGAGGGCGAATACATTTGCGAGTTGCAAATGATTAATATTGCAGTTAGTAACACAAAATTTGCAAGACAGCATGTAATGCATCAACGATAACAGTATTCATCAAAAACTCAAAAAACGTTCCTATAGATGATTGTGGTAGTTGCAATAGACAAGTAGATATTTCAATCCGTCGAGCGAACACCTGCAGTTCGGCGCACGCGCAACATCAACTCTGAAGGTTTATATGACGGCAGACTACATGGGCGGTATATAAAGATAAATCCTTTCACACATAGATTAGATTTTATCTAAAGAAATTATGACATCGTCGAAAACTGTTTATTGTCCGTGTCACATTACCACATCACAGCTTCATGGACGAAATGTTTTTTCTCCACTATCCTCTTTCGCAGCTTAAGTTCCATTTATACAATTTATCCTGGTTGCATTCATTTTTTTCTCAAAAATTAATGGCAAATTGAGGTAGTGCACAAATATGGGACGAGGTTTTACCCAGCCGCCGATAAAAGACCATAATTTCTTGTGACCTTATGAGTACGTTACGTGATGAAGGAAAAGAGTGTTCAAAATAAAAGCAACGCAACCGGCGATAGAAGGCAGCAAACGGGTCCAATTTTCACGTGATTTTCTGAAGGTCTTTAGTGCACACAAAGAGGAAAAAGCAACATAACAGCGCCGTTTGTTATCAACTCATAAAAGCATCCGCAAGATTTTTCGTATATACATAGAGCTCAAGCAGACTTAACGTGATAAATTGCAAACATAAATTATAGACAATTATCACGGGGTACAAGAAGTGCCTCAGAAATTGACTGAATACAGAGAGAATTGCATATTTTCTTAAAATACGTTTTCGTATGAAAATTACGCTGGGCTAATGTTTCAACATCTGCCTTTCGCACGTTCTTGTGCGTCATGATGAAATTTACCCATTCATGAATCGGTAACAAACGATTTGATCTCTTCTAATATACCGTCTCCCTGCCCTCGATAAACTCTTATAGAAAATTCGCACGAAATTTGGACTTTTTTTGCAGTTTTCTCCCTCCTGTTATAATGGTTTAATTAAGCCACCGTTTATTACGCAATGGTCGCGTGATAAATTAATAAAGTCACTTGTATAAACGTGTCTTTAAATAAAATCAAATTAAATACAAACATATCTCTTGATGACGCTATTAACCTTGCTCACGCACCTTCATTTTCGGCTGCGGATTCATGAAATAGTTACACACCTGTGCTTACATTTTTTAAATGCCATTGAATTGTTTCGGTTCATTAACTATCAATGCGGTCAGTTTCGAGACATTTGTGGGTAAACTTATACTGTTCAGAGGTGGAAAACATAAATGGAACACCAAAGATGACTATTAGGGTTGGACATAAATTAAAACGATAAACTGTTACCATACATTGCCATAAGATACAACAGTGTTACTTAGCACTACACCTCACATCATAACATTTTTGTCTTACGCTATCATTTTATGACCGCGATCTGCCACTTATGGGTGTCTGCCAATGTTTAAAGTAATGCGAAGATGGTTTAAGCGAACACAGTTGCTGGGAACTAGGAAATAAGTGGATTATGTACAACGGAATACAAAAATTGCAAGTCTAAGAGCTGGTTTATGAAAATGAGGATGAATGAAGGACATGTTGACGACGCCGTGAAGGGTAGATGATGGGGACGTGGCGACGAGAGACAACAGAGGGCTGCTTTGCGTTAAATGAAGCCGTTCACGAAGTCGGCTTTCGGTAATTTATCGAAACGACATTCATTCATTGCGCGCAATAATGGATGCCCAGACCAACCACAAGGCTTTATCACTCCATAAAAAAGTTGATGAATTGCATGGTTGAATGTGTTTTCTAGGCCCATTTCAATCTCAAAGCTTCGTGATCTAACTTTTCTGATCATTTTTTGACCGTCCGTGTCACCATGAGATGTGCCGCAAAAAAGCCGTGAGTATGCGAGAGATTGAGAGAGACCGAGACAGAAAAGGAGAAGGAGGACTAGGAAGAGGAGAATGTGGTGGTAAAAAAAGCACAGGTCACATTGTCGCCTCATACCCTCGGACTTCCGGTTATCCGATGAAGAAGCTGCCTATTATGATATCGTCAATGTTGTGTCTCGAATACGAAACATCAAAATATATTGTACTTATTAACTGGTACATGAACGCATGTCTATTCACAAATACGTTCGCTCCTGACACGATTATGACGTTCATGATACGTTTATCGTCGAGCATGCACCATCTATTTTTTCGTGCAAGAAATCATACGTGCAAATATTTGTCGCTGAGAAAATGGTGCTGCCAGTGAACAACGGACTGGGGATGAACAAGATCGGGTCTATAAATGTTGCACATTTATGTTTTACCATTTGTCAATTTGTTATTGGGCAACTAGCATTGTAAAACGCAAGGGCAAAGCGGATGTTATTATTAAATCTGAAAAGCAAATTAAGCCATTCTTCCGTAAATGGACTGTTTTTTTAATAATGTGCGACCTGGTACGATCTCGTTTGATACAACTCAAATTCAATTAGATGAACATAACGTGGACGGGGTTGGATGAGATCAATCTGGGCTAGTTGAGCGAGAAATATTAATATATTGCACGTTTCATGCAATTCACAATAATTTATAAAGCGAAATTCGATGCATAATAATAGCCTTCAATATCTCACCCACCGGATGGTGTTGCACGAAACGGCCGTGTTAGCGGTACACCCTATTAATTCAGCGTAATGGATCGGGAAAAGCACTAAAAGATTGTTGCGAAGGCGAAGTTAAATTCCCAGCCTGACAGCGATTGTTGGTGGCCAGCAGATGGCAAATGTTCGTGATTTGTGTGGAAAGGTATTTTTGGTTCATCGAGCTAAAATTACAAGATTGCACGCGATATGCTTCACCGATGCGAAACTATCGAGGCACTTATGTGAACCATAGCGCAGCGAACAAAGCTGCTGAGCATGACTGCTCCCATTGTCCAATTAGGTATCTTTTTTACGTAATGACTAACTCAGCCATCAGTTGTCGGTCATTTGCAAAGCAGCAGTCGAGCACTCACACTTAGCCTATTGTACTTCGAAGCAGGAAGTAACAACCACAAGTGCTAGTTTTCTGCTTTGAGATATGAAAGAAGGTAGTCTATGCAGCGGCACTGCAATGTTGATGTGTTGCAGTTGTAATATGCTATGTGACGCATACGTATAACGAGCAATGCGCTAACATAGTATTAGCTGCAGAATTAATGAAAGTACATTAACTGGCATGTTAATGAAGAGAACCTTATCCGGAAACCATCATAATCCTGCACTCAAGATTTCTCCTCACATGAATCTTTGTCGCATTTTAAGAGAAAAGCTTAGCTACCGGCTGCACATTTGATTCAAGGACCTTTCGCAAAAGACTGGAAAAATAATGAACTCTCTATTCCAAAGAACTTGTCACGAGTCGCGGAAAAGTCGGAATAAAATGTGCCACCTTAAGTTTAAGTGCTGCAGATAGACTCCGGACAGACTTCGAAGTTTGCGGTTCATTGTTTCTAACTTAATTCAAAAGCGACTCATTACAAATGAGCAGCACGCTTGCTCGTCACTCGATCATAATAATAATTAAATCCTGAGAAGGAGAAATCGCTTGCGGCACTCGCACACTATCGACTAACAAAATACATTTGCATACATAATGCAGAAAAAAAATCCCTAATACACATCGGCCGTTTTTGAAAGAAGAAACCAAAAATGCATCCATAAAAGCACTTTACATTTTTACCGCTTCTCTATAAACTGCTTCGTTAATTATTGCGTTGCAAAACAAAGTTTCGACATCTACGCGTTCAGCAATCAAGTCAATTACGCGATAATTTTGTGACAACTGGAAGCCTCTAATGCTCTTTCTTTTTTTTGTTTTTGTTCCGTTATTCTGATTAAAATAACAGTTGTAAATGTTCAGCTGATGTGAGGAAGAATCAAAAGAGAATGGTAACGATGATTTGTTTTGCAGTTCGATAAGCGGTGTAGTGTGGTGAGGAAACGGATCGGTCAGAACTAAATTCTGGAGGCAGAGAAACTGTGTGTTATACCGTTTCATGAAAGCTATAGCGAGCTTTAAGGCAACGTATTGGGCATGCCTCATGTGGTTCTTACCGTGTACTGCAAAAAATTCTTCATTTCCATTCATCCTCATCATGAAAGTAATGAAGCGGGAATGCAGCTCTATCATTACAAAGCTGAAATTACCACTCCAAAAATGTTTTTGAGGGGAAGTGAGATGGTGGATTCTCTTGTTTAAAACTCACAATTTTGATACGTAGACCATAAATTTGCGTATTCAACAACCAGGTGTACCTTGAAGTTGTTTCAGAGAAAAAAAAATGTGGTAGAACTTGACATATAACCGCGAATTTAACGGATATGACCAACCACATCTTAGCTGAGTTTCAATGCGATCTATCGTTAGCCGACTGCGATGCCGATTTAAATGACCATTGGCTGGCACCAAGTCACATGATGATGCGGCAGAGAATAAACAAACAAAATAATATTGCGCTATTGCTTAAGAAGGAGTTCTGCAAAGAATTAACAAATCCCAGAGACTACCCACATCACGATGAACCATGTCCCTAGTTCCACAGCTGTCGAACAAGCCTCCTCGGCACATTTTAACGGCTACAAAACGTAACATGTGTAATACATGTGCGGCCAGCAGATTTGAAGAAATCATAGTTGCTGACAACCCACTGAATATAAAAGTTTTCTGAACGCCTACAGCCAGCATAAACAGACGTTCTGTTTTCGGTTGGAAGAGTAGAGAAAAGAGAAGTCTGCAGGTACTTTATCAGCGTGCTTCGCTAGCCGTGGAAATTGTTTCAAAGTATCAGCGCTCTTAACCTATGGCGTAAGAGCCGGGACGGGATGGCGGAGAGCGGTAAGGGAAGTAGCTGCACATCCCCCGTCTTCCAACGCTTTCGCAGGAGGTGATAAAAACTGTGCTTCACCGTAGTCCTCTCCCCCCTCTACCCGTTCCAATCCCTCCCAATGCAACAGCAAATACTGATGCTTTTGTCAGCCATTAAAACATAATATATATAGCGTAATTATTCTTCTGGTCTTCCTACGCAGCTTCGAAGAACACGAATGAGCATTTTTAAGACACGATATGCAACTTTTCGCATGTACCGTAGCTGCTATGAAACGTCACTGAAAATGCGAGAAAATGGGATTCAATTATAAAATGGGACACGAGCCGAGAGCGACAGCCACAAGTATCATTCGATCTTTTGCCCCTCATGCGTCTGAGAAAAAAAAATCATTTGAATGGGCTTAAAAGCAAATTGGGTGTGAGCGCTTAGCAGCAGGGTTGCAAAATTTCGGGAGCGTATGTGGCTCGAGTAACAACGACACCTTGTTGACGTTGTTGACATTAGAGAATCTAGAAAGATCTTCAGGGACCGATGTGTATAGCTGGATGAAATGAAACACACCAGATGAAACTGCTGTCTAGAAAAGTGGGCGAAATATTTGTGTCACCGATGTCAAAGTCAGATTAGACAGAATAATGTTAAAATTTCATATAAGCGTCACATCTCCAAAGAAGTACTTTAGGGATACCGCATGAAGGAATTTTGATGCAAAAGATAAAAATTCAAAATAAAAAAATGATTTAATTTGACGTTGGTCAAGTTAATAAAAGTGCCACCAGTAGCGTGACAACTTAAAACTGAATAGAAAAAAAGAACTCGATTTGGAAGCTGTTCCATTAGATGCAATCGAGCCGTTTTTGATAAGAGCGCTCAACGCGTCGGCTCGAAATTTTTTGCGCAAAATCTACAATGAGAAGGACAACATATAGGCTTACCCGTTTCTATTCCACAATGGTTTTGACGAAAAATGGAAATTGCAAACTGGAAGTCACGCGCCAAATATGTCGTTCTGAGCTTCGTCGAGACGACAACACAGGTCCATCTATCTGTTATGTAATCGCGTGAGGTCGGTTTGCAATATGCGTGACTTTTATAGATTTTTGTAGGATGAGGAGATTTCACTCCCCAACAAGTTCCAGCTGAGAAGTAACTCTTCAATATTTCTGTCAATCGCCCTAGCCAGATCGCTTCCTAGCAAGACCTCTCTTGGCCGAACATCCTCTCCGCTGCACAATATATTACGGAGCGATGCAGACAAAGAAAAGTTTGTTTTTGCTAGCTGCGGCTTGAATAAGCTAAGCTAGCGAGCTAACGGATAGGTTGATTAAATTGAGCCGAGAAGCGGCTTTCTCAACCAATCGAAATCTTTTGCATCTACTGGCCTGACTTTGGGCGGTTCGGAATTTTTGATTCTTCCCTCTTCGCTATGGAACTGCGGAAAAGTGTTTAGGCAAAGGGTTTACCAAATCGATGTTGCAAGATCGCAAGAACAAACTGTTGCGTCTTTAAAGGGTGGGATTTTCGCGTGTTCCAATTCCGAAAGCGCTGACTTGTCACGCTTTTATCCACATATTCGAGTAAAGAAAGCTCAATGAGGATGAGAGTGCTGAGTGTGTTCTAGTCAGGCAAGAAACGGCACTTTCTAGTCAAGCCACATTGCGCGCAGAAGTTATTTACTGCAATACTGTTGGCTTGATGTCATTCATACTGGTTCAATTAAAGATTGCTCAACTTACAAAATTTCGCCTATTTTTGAGTTCGATTGTTCGTTTATTTGAGGCTTACTCGCTTTTCAAAGGAGGAATGCAAAATAATCAAAAAGAAGTCTGGAATGGCTCATTAACATAACTGCCACTATCTTATGTTTTCCATGCAGCAGTTACGAGAAAAAATGTATAAAAGTTATAATTTAAATCCCATATAGGCTTAATACGTCCAGTTGAAATTTGGCAGGAATTCTAAACTATCTTCACCTCCTTCTTGGTAATTTGCGAGGAAAAGTCACCAATTTTCCTCGAATACTGGAATAATGGATAGAGGAACTGCCCCAAAAGTCCCTCAAATTCGCAAAACCCTTTATTTCGATCAGAACTCGTCAACAGAATGTTCCATGAGCTCAGGATTGAATCGAGAAGTTCATGTTTCGTAGACAGCACTAATACCATTTGCATTTGAAGAATGTCCTCAACCTAACGTCTGACATTCCGATCACAATGAACTACACACTTCACGATTTGAACGTTATTTAAGGCATTAAATGTTCGCAGCTCCGACCTCTAACAAATTCCAGATGCGAACCATTCAGTGGACAGGATCGTTCGATGGCACCTCTCGGCGTTGCATTCGAGCTCCTCTGCTAACTCATTCGCGACTTTCGTCACAACGACTCCCTTATGAGCGGGAGATTCAAACATATGATGAAACTTTAAAATGCTGATTACGCACTTTTTAAGCGATTTCTAAATATTTATCTTTCTGAAGATTTTCGTCCAACTAACGCGCACATTGTCGCATTTTGGTTTAGCTTCGAATCCGTGTGGACTAGAAACAGAAGCGCAGTGTTGGGTGGAGCCAAAAAGAGGGAAGGAATTGACTCTTTCAGCTCGTTTACAGCAGAAGCGATTGGAAGATGGAATTTTGTCTTTGGAGGATTTCGGCGGAGAAACTGTTTTGTAGAAGCAAGGAGGTTTTTTTGAAGGAGGCGCTGGTGGAAAACAGGAATTTCTGATAACCTCTTTTTTTTTCAGTGAAAGAAATATATAAGCAGAAATTAATCCCGAAAGGAAAGCCTCTTCGCCTCCATCCATCGTCATCGTTCAGTGCAGCACGAAAGATCGCTTGGAACAGTTCAGAGTAGACATGTACATAGTCGCCTAATAGAACGAAATTTAAGTGCAGCACCCACGGCTTAATGTCTTGATGCCGAATGATCTGCCACAAATGCTTTTAACTTCATAAATCAAAAACATTCGAAATAATCTTCTTAAGAATAATTAAAGACAGCCGTCTCACAAAAAACCCACCTTTTATAACACACAAAAAGACAAAAAAGTGCTTTTAGTGATATTACAGGCATCATTAGCCTTATGAGATAACGTACATGTGGAAGATGAACGCGGATCAACGATCGGATTTGTTGACACACAGATAGGGCAACTCGAACAGATGTTCACTCAATAAACACGACGGGTGGTTGCGATCGTGTTCGATCGAATAATCTGGCACAGTGCCTTCGGAATGTGTTTCCCTCAAGAAAATGACAGTCAACTGTAAAAGATGAGAGGGTATTGATGCGAAAAGTTTAAAAAGCATAACGTTGGGTATTTTTGTTAAGCGATTTTGTGTGTTGTAATATAACGTAAATACCAGCTTCCAATCTTAACCACTAGCACAGCAAAGACAATCGATTAGCGAATGTATTAAGGGTGAAAATAGTAGTAAAATTTTTAAAATCTTTCTCATTATTTCGCTCCCTTTACGGTTAATGTAACAATTTCAGCATGTTCCACATGTGAGCATCATTGCCTTGTCCTCTCAAATATTAGTATAAGCAACACTAAATGAACTAACTATATGGCTACTTTGCCGAATACAAGTCGATCCATCATAAGGGAGAATCATTTAGCCGAATATCCTATAATCGACCACAATACTCTCTCCTATCACCATCACCCATTGGAAATGACGACAAATAATGCGAAAGTTGAACTAATCTCTTTGATGGTTGCAGTGAGAGCCTCATTACTCAGCAGCATCATCAAATAACCCATACTTAGCTTTAAATGAGCATTGAACATGCTTTCTCAGAAACTTTCGATACCCGGATAGCGTTTGCTAAAGATCGAAGCGAAAATTCCTGCAAATCAGTCGTTCGTATTAAGTGCCCTCGAAGACCGTTTACAAAGCTATGCTACTAATTGATTTCTTTGTTGATTTCTAAAACAAATGTTTAACAAATTAAAAATTTCATGAAAGGAGCTCTCTGCATACTCTGCATACGAACATAAACGCCAATAAGCTCTTAATCTTTGTACGCATCTGAACAGCACAACTACGCTTTAAAAATTGTTGATAGAAGGTTCCAGTAAATCATCATCATCGCTCAAACTTACTCCCTTCAAAACGTCTCTACTAATGACGCTTATTCTTATCGTGTCGGGGAAGTATAAAAAAATTTAAAGTAAAAAAATAAGCGACTCTTTTTGACACCACAGTAACCTCTTCAGTGAAAAATGCCGTGGACAGCTTCGATTTCTTAAATTTTCACAGCTTAAATGCAAGTGTATCATTACAGAACTACAAAAGAATGCAGTCAAAAAGTGGGGTGGGGAGAAACGGAAGGAGGAACAAGCAAAGAGGCACCTAGCGACCGAAGAAGTGGAAGGAAGGACGATCTGTTGAGCGTCAACAAAACAACCGATGAGTGGCAGTTTACCGAATTTGTCAGTCTACAATGGATGATTATCCAACCATACGTATGCGAACTTCCTCTTCTATAATTTTGATAGCAAACGTACGCGAAGTGTCAGTGTTTTGCCACACCCCTCCATGCAGTTTATGTTCTAATATTTATCGACAAAACAATCGTCTCAACTTTCGGACATTGCATTTAAAAAAAGCTTAACAAGCACTTATAGCCATTCACATCCATTCGGCACGTTGCGTATTTGGTTACTCCCATCAAGAATGCTCGAAACATAAAATCCTTTGTAAATCCCCAGAATTAAGGATTCCCCAGGACTAACCGAATTGTAAAGGAGGGACGTAGGAATCTTATAGAAATGGGTATTTGTTTCCTAAAAATTTTAGCGCAGCTACACATTGTGGATTGTGAAAGATGCTGTTACGCACAATCCGCTTCAGTTGATTCACATTGAGGGAAAGGTGCTGAGCATGCTTTTTGTTGTCGAGGTACCTCTGAATATTTGTCAATACCCATCAGCGTAAAAAGAACCCGCAAATTTTGTGCAGCTTACTTGAATCATGAAAAGCATGATGGCACTGACATTGCTGATTAGCTTACCAATCCGGTCATTTTCCATGCCATTGGCTAGCACATCAATCATACAAGACTCAGATGTTACCATACAGAACTGAAAAAAAATAATGCGAACGAAAGCAATGGCACGATTTAATTTCAGTCATTTTTTGCGTTGAGCAATATAACTTCAAAATGTCGCCCTTCAGCAAAGCGTCGCTTCGTGATGACGAATGACACACTTGAGGACGAAAATTTTTCGGTGCAGGAAAAAAAAGCAACTTTTGGAGTATGGATAGTTGAAAAAATTTGTGGTTTTGCTGCAATGCAAACTGACAATATTTACTCGACTTCTTCTATGATATCGCGTGACCGGTCAGAGAAGTTTGGAAGGGGTGGCAGATTTGGGATTAATCAGCGCATGGCTTTTCACATCTGCAACCATCACAATTGCTAATTTGAATTATTTTGTTGTCATTTCTTGTTGAACCATATCAGCTATTTCAACGCAACTAAACACCTGCCTACGGGACGAAACCATCCAATGCAGCAAGTGCATAACTATGACCAAGTGAGCCACTATTTCTCGCTTTTCGATGATAAATTCCGCACCAAAAGTTTTTGAAGGCATTGACAATCGACACAATTAATTAGGCTGAACATTACGGCTTGTGATGGAATAATTAAAGCGCTTTACATCTTCCATAATTCGGCTAGAAAATGCACGGTAAAAAAGGTGAGAAACTGCTTAAAGACTGCCACTGATTTTGCACTGAGAAGTCCGGCGATTGCATTAGACACGTCTGAAGCTCAGGCGAATATGCACTCAGTTTAGCGATAGGGCAGTCTCATTTTGCGGATATATAATCGGATTACATGAAGGGTCTTTGGTTCTTGGCTGTTCATCACATGAGTGCAAAAAAAGGAAGGAAACATGGAACTGTTCCCACATCAGGCTGTGAACAACGTTACGCTTATTCCGTTTGTTGTATTGGACTGCGTTGAATTGCTGTTTACAGATTCCATTCCTCCACCCCCCCTCCCCC
>JPKZ01002568.1:98511-126900 GCA_000803305.1 Toxocara canis | reverse complement strand
CCCTTTCCTGTCCCGCTCCCCGTCCCCTGCTCATCCCGTCCACTTTTTCCTCACTGACTCATTCCCGAGTGTATGACTTCTGAAAGTGATTGAATTTCTGACATGTGCTGTGCGTATTATCCGTCAGTTGCAGTTGTTGATTTTAATTCTTTTCAGTTCGCCTGTGAATCGCAATGCGCATTCAGCGAGTTCCCTTGAGGCGCTTTTTAAGCGATGCGGTCTGCGCAGTTTCGTTAGCGAGGCCAGCCGTGAGGAGATTACGCTTCACTTTGTACTAACAAGAACATTGCTTTCGTGAACAAGGCGCTACGATGGTGGAATTTTCTTCTTTTTAAGAATTTTTATGCTTTTTTTTTCCCCCTGCTGAAACAAATTGTCTTCTTTGTTGAGGGAAAGCTCCTTGCACAATTCTTCTTGTGACAACGTTTTATTACGTAACTTTTTTCTTCGATGGAATTTTTTTTTTCAGCTTTCGTTATTTTCTTGACGAACATCGATCATACGCAGAGATATTTGGTCTGTAAGGGACTTTCCCTCAGTACACATCGATAACGATGTGTTTATTGTTGCTCCCAGAAATGATATCTCCCTATCATCAATTGTTAAATGTGCCGTAAGTTACATAGATCATTCCCAACTGACGTTTCCTCTGGCGTCTAAAATGAGTAGGTTTGCTATTTCATCCACTGACTGTGTCAGTGACCGTGGTGTCCAGGACTGCCTGCAAAGACTGCTGTTCCCTCCCACTCCCCCCCCCCTTTTCTCTCTCCTGGTTATCGTTTGATCTTTATATGCTATATAAAATTCATTTTGGTTTTACCATCTAGATCGCTCACAAAACTAAACTGTTCACATAGCAAGCAGTCACTGTAAGAGCTATCAATCTCTGTAATTCTCTGTCCTGGTTAGTTGTGATTGCCACAAATGTTTCCTCTTCAAATTAATGCCCGTTAAATTACCCTCAGCATTCTTCCTAACAGGTAGCAGCTACACGTGATCATTTCATCGGCGCGCTGGTTCATTTTATTTATCTTTCTGCATCTTCTGATGCATCGTCAACACTATTCCCTGTATCTCATTCTCTTTTTCTTTTACTGTGCCTTCGTTTTACTTCCCCTGTACATGTTAACGTTTCATTTTGAAACCTTGCATATGTGTATTCGTTTTTTCCTCATTATGCGATAAATGAATAAGCAACCACAGCGTTTTCTTAAAATCAGTATCCGATTGTCAGTTAAGCAAACCATTACTGCAGAAAATTATCGGCACATAAGGTCGATGTAGTTGGAGTGCAAGGTGATAAGAATCGCTGTGAATGAAACCGTTCTGCTTAAAGTTGTGCCCCTTACGCTCAATAACGTCGTACCAGATGCTTTTTTCCTACATCGATCTACATTTTCGCAGCTCATTTCATCTACAATTTGCAGCATAACTGCATTCAGTCGCAAATTCTTAACTGAAGCAGTGTACGTCGACATTTGGTGTTCTATGATACAAAAAACCCCTATTAAGAAACCATAAACTCACACAATATGTGGTTGCTTAATGAAACGGACAGAACGTGTTCTTATAAATGTTTCATTCAGGGTGAAGGTAAGCGAATTACTTGGTGTAGCTTTGATCTCGTCAAGAAAGTGTTCATCGACATTTTCTGTCATTACGAAATATGAACAACGTTCCAGATGGCCTCTCAAGCGAATGCGAGTTGTTCGCCGATGATCCGAAAATATATATTTCGTAATGACAGAAATAATTCGCTTAAACTTTGATTCTAGTATCGACATTCACGTCGAACTCGATAAGTATAGAGAGCAGTCGACAATACCACCGCAGGCAACCATACCTCATTTTTTTAAAATGCCATACACCTCGTTTATCTCATTTAAATCCTCAACATGAGTGCTTCCTGAGATCAGATGGTTCGGTATGGTTACCCATTGTTAACGGGATCCGTAATCTGCCAGTAAATATCGATAGCAACCTAAGCGGGCGTTTGTGCCGCTCAGAATTTGTCATATGCGCCCCTAAAGTTGCATATTCCGTTCTGCGAACCTTACGATAAAAGTGCCTTGAACTCTATCGTAATGTCGGCATAGTCTATTTCATCTTATTGCTAATGTCAAAAATATCTCACTTATATGGCGTTTCGTAAGTTTTTTTCTTGGGCCGTTCTCAGTGAGCCATCGTACTCGAATGAAGGCTTCCAATGTTGAAATATTATGAAAAAATAAGATGAAATTTTATATTATTCTGTGTTAAACGATTTTCTAACATATTCTCTAATAGTAGCTTTCGTTGAGGATTCGTAGCGAAAAACTTAGGGTTTACTATTAGTGTGCAACTTATATTATAAAAATGTCGCCTTTTACAGCTTATAGTAGCGCTACGCGTACTTGAAATAAGCTCCCCATAGTTGAAGCACAGAACATTTTCACATTTCAAAGCGGCCTTAATTCAGTTAATTTGATAAATGACTAATTTTGTCAAAATGATTGCGTGTACATTCGCTCACTCGCCCGATTCCCGTTCCCGCTTCTCTTTGTTTATACGACGCTTTCCGCCATAAATAGGCGTACGTTTTCCGCTTCGTGTTATTTATTATACTAATTTCTGCTAATTTGTCTGTTAACGTTTTATGAAACAGTATGATGAATTTTTTCAATACTCGAATCACTGAACGGTATTTATGCTTTGCATGATTTCACCAGTTGCATCTGCTGGATTTCAAATGTTGCTCATTGATTTGATATTTGATGTACACAAGTATGTATATGGCCATCATAGCTGCTGTATAACATTCTCTTTAATGGTGTAAATGAAGATAGTTTAATTGTACAGTTCAACCCCGTATAAGTTTATTTCTGCAATTAAGCCCTGTATAATACTATTGAGCTTGTATGGAGCTCGTTCAATTTGATGGCTTTTTGCTTATTCGCGCCTTTCTTATTTGCCATTAAGTTCCACCTGAATCTGCCGATTATTCACCGCTCAAATAATGAACGCATAACACTCCACGGTAAGTTTATGCTCTTGCTTGATCTGGTTTCTTTTACTTGATGAGCGTGCTTAGGAAATGTTGGTGACATGAAAAAGAAGATTACTATTTTACAAATTTCCTTGTTATAGCCATCGATTTCAGAGAAACTTTTTGAGCTGCCACGTTTCATATGTTACGGATTCCCAATAAAATAATGGGGCCACTGGTGCTTCTATGAGGGCCATTTGAATGGCGCTGAAACAGCAGAATGCTTTTGCACTGGAAGGTTGAACAGCGACGTTTCGCGACACTTTCCGAATGGACCTGATGAAGATGAGGCCTCGGGATTAGCGTTAGAGTAGGCGATCATCTCATGTAACTTTCCAACAAACCTTATGCACCTTATTAGTGAAGGCACTCGCCAAGAAGAATTTACGGAAATATCACTCTACTAGCGAAATGGCCTATATCACGCTAAATCGCAGAAGTTGTATATGTGGAAGCGCACGTTATTTTTAATGCCATTCTGCCAAATATTGCCCTCATTGCTGTAATAAGTTCCCTAGCAACCATGGAAAGGGCACGAGAATTGGTCACAATTTGAGCAACGCTCTCATTTGCGGAACATTGAAATCTGACTTCTTTCCTGTATTATCTCTGCTGATTGGTCAGTCGTTAATATTGAGCGAGTGAAGAGAGAAGAGAAGAATTAGGTCGTTACACCCACCCTACAGCCCTCCCTCCCCCCGCCCACCACCCCTCTCCCGCACTCCCCAGGCTTGGCTGGAAATCCTGTTTTTGATTAATATTTAATCTGTTCAGTGAATTTACAGCGAGAAATTACAGACCAGCCGCATTTTGTTTGTAGGTTCATTTGCATTAGTAAAATTCAATGCTTGACAAACTCTTCAAGGTTTTTCTTCAAAACTCCAATTTTCTTCAATAATCTTTTTTTTTTTCAGCCCTGAAACTCAAGATTGGTGGTGAATTGTGCATCAGAGATGTCATTTCGAAACAACTTGAAAGCTTGAGCACAGGAGAACGAAAGACAAACGCTATGAGACTAGGAAATGCCCACAACTCGGTGTCGTCCTTTTTCAATTTCCCGTTCGTTGATGTAGCTGGTTCTCTAAATTTCTCACTCAGCCGAAGGCTCACAGCTGTTCGTCCATCGGACTATTTTATTTCCTCACTAATCCTTTAGCAGAACCACTTGAGTTGACTCCAATTACGGCAAACTAACATTAAATTAATCGAATTTGAAGCAAAGAAGGGAAATCAGCGTTCAAATTGCATCAAAAACGTATAAGAAAAGCGCTATCGCTACCCGGATAAGCAATAATCGCTTCGTTCTCTTTAGCACGTTCATTCTTCTTGCAAGAAAAAAGTGAAAAGAAAAAGCTCTGCAAATAACCAAAAAGATGCGTTGATTTGATTATAGCGAAATGAAATCACGCGTGCCCGTCTCCTTTTGGCAAAAATTTTCTTCTGTGATGCCCCTGTATTGTATTGCGTCATGCACTCACGTTCATTATGTTCTCAACTGATAGACAGACAGCCATCTATAACGCAAAAGACAAACAATGCGGAAGTGAGGCTCAGTTACAGGCTTTAGAAGCTTTAGAAAGCTTTAGCAGCTTCATAGTGTGCACAGATAAGCTTGTTTCTAAAGAGGCAAGCTTTAGAAACAAGCTTATCTGTGCACACTATGAAAGCATTATTTTAGTGAGTTGAATAGATCAGTGAAGAATTTCGGCAAATCTGAAGCTGTAAATTTTTGAGCGTGATTAATTGATTGGCCTAACAGATGCCGAAAGCATACCCATCGGCGAGAAGAACAAGTTTTGATTTAATCATTATTTTGGAGCATAACAGAAGATGACGCTTTAACATTCTTCATGGTTTGTTCATTAAGGTTGGATGAAAAAAGATCTGAAATTCGACAGCAAGTCTATCCACCTGGGTAAATTTCAACGACAACAAAGCTCCTAAATGGAGAAAAAACGATCAGAAGACGATTGGTCCCATTATATGAAGACCATCTGATTGGGATCAACGATCGTCTACTGTTCTATTTTTGAATGAATGATTCATTTCTGAATCCTATAAGTTAATGCATGGAATTTTAGTGAAACTTACAATGCCAGCTTAACGCGGTTTCATTACCAGTTTTAGCAATGAAACCATTAATCGTATAAAGATAGGGCAATGGTTTTGAGGGTGTTCGCAGCACAAAACCGCATTTTCCATCGAGAATTTGAAAGTGGATCAAGCCTGAGACGTGTCAGAGCGCTGATAAGAAATCCGCTTTGCGCGGACCCAGCTAAAGCGGTCAGCTTATTTTTTTAAAATGGAAGTTCGAAAACTAGATGAAGAACCTTGGTTAAATACAAGCTCGCCTAACGATCAAACAGTATCTGCTTACCGGCACTATAAGATGTTTATAACCAAGGGAGTTGTTCATGACATCAAAAATGCTCTTACTTCTGTGTCTATTTTCTCCGATTTTTCGCTCAGCGATTTCTCGTTCAGAAATTTCCACTCCGGCCAAGTCTCTTTATGCAGATTTATTACGGCGAAAAGCGAATCAAAAGGTTCGAAGTTGCTGGGCTTTCACTTCTGCATTTTGATGCTTGCAAAAAGAGACTTTTAGCGAAGCAATGCGAGAATTTTGCAGTGTTACGAGAAAGATTACACTACTGAGCGCATCAAACCTTTCAAGACGAACATAAGCAATATCAGATGCAGCAGTTCGTCTTTACTGCGAGTAATGCGAATCAAAATGAAAGGGATTGCCGTATAGACTCGAATAACGCTCCCATCCCTACAAGTTTTCTCTTTTCGAGCGGCAGCGCTATAATTCTCCGAGCTTCGATTTGAGTTTGTGCATTCGGCTTCAAATAACGATAATACGTAAAGCATCTTCCACTTGATAAACGGATATGTACCATCTCGGAACTTTAGCGGATTCGTATTTGGAAACCCTGTTGGGAAGATAACGCAATTGCGGTCTGGCTAAACATGAACCCATGAGAGACGTTAAATGTTGCTCACGTTGCAGGTGACCTGCCTTTTCAAAAGAAAAAAATTTAATTATGCGCACGAGTAACTACATAAGGGGAACACGTTAAAAATGTCGACAATTTCAGTGTTTTCTCTGTCGTTTGCGGAACATTTGATCAGATAAGTTGATCAGATAAGTTCAGATAAGAATTTGATCAGATAAGATCAGATAAGTTGAATGGCAAAAGTGCATAGTCATATTGGCGTTGCAAACTTCTATCACCATCACACAATGGCGCCTTCTCAATAAGAGACTGAACGAGGGTGAGGATGGGGAGAGAGGAAAGTGAGAGATGAGAAAAGGACGGAGGGTCGTCCGCAAATGCCAGGATTTTAAGGAAGTGGCCCGCAACCAGTGAATGGACCAGCACAAAGGATCATCGAAAATTCTGAAAATTTTAGGGAAATAGTCGTAAGTGAACATGGAATTTTCAGCTTCTTTCGCACCACCACTTGCAATTAAAAGGGGGGCTTTCTTCTGCGATTACTCCCTCAGCTCAAAGCATTTTGGCCACAACTTTTTAGCCCAGACGCGAGAAGCTGGTTGGAAAACGACGACAAACAAAAACTTTGGAACCCAGGGAAGTAAAGGGGGAAAGGAATAGGCTTGGGGGAGGGGTGGTTGGGATAAGAGAAAGGAGTGGGTTAGAAATGAGAAGAGACACATATGAAATACGATTTTCAATGCCATCGTTAGGCATGCGTTTGGCAAGGTAAATGAGTGAAGCTACATGGTTGACCTAGTTGATCTCAAACAATCACCACCGTACAGGTTCTGCTCATATACTGCATTTGTACGCAAGTGAATGCATATTGGTATAAAATGTAAAGGCAAAGTAATATATAACTAAATGGATAACAAGAAACAACAGTGAAGGTGATCATGTTGAGGAAGGTCCTCTTGAAAAAAATTTTTGGCGTTCAATATAACAACGTTTCAGGAGGGAACTTATGCAGGCTTTTTTGTGAATCTCGAGGAAATGTGGGAAAAAGTTTTGCGCAGATGTTATTCTATTTTCCAGAAAAATGTGATTGCTTAATCTGACAATTACACATTCATTGGCTTCCTTATTATTACAGCATAACGAGCTTAGATTTAACGAGATATAACAGGATGGGACAATAAATAAGGCTTTAACATAAAATAGCCGGGTTATTTTCTTTTTCTTTATTTAGCACCACAATGCAAATTTGCCTAAATCAATAAAGATAGATGGCACTGAGCATCTTTTGCTGTAAGAGATGCATGTGATATGCATGAATAATTTGGTGGTTACAAGCAGGAAACATTGCAAAAAGATTTTCCCCTGTCGAGTAGGGGAAGGAACGTCGAGGAAAAAAATGGTAGCGGCTTTGTGGAGAAGCGACTGAGTGGAGAGAGGAAACCGTGATAAGACATTTGAGAAAGAAAAAAAACTCAGAAAATTGCTCCACGATGCAGTCTCTGCTTGGAAACTCCATACCGCACTGAGTGTCCTAGTTGGTCCAACTTTTGTTTTTCGTTATTTCGATCTCACTTTCGCATGACAACTATTCATTTGTTTCACCTAAACAATATAGAGTTTCAAGTACTGCGCAGGACTAATGATTGTATTTTTGAAATGAATCAAACCTAACCAAATAGCCCCTAGGCAACCTATGCATTCCATAACATGACGTCCTCTTCACGACCAGAATTTACACCAATAGTGTAGCGGAAACCGAGCCTTAAAGGCTTGTGAGGATTTCAGTGTCATTATGATTAATTTTTGCGAATTCCTTGTCATTAATCAAACAATTCAGTAATAAGCAAAGCAAATTCTCATTAGAACGAGACTTGAAACAGTGGTAGTAGTGTTTGTAAACACAGATGCTACGCGTTATTAAACGTCTTCAACGACTAATGGCCAGTGAATAGCAAAACTTGTTTGAATCGGCCAGAATGAAGTGCATAATGGCCGCAGACAAAATCATTCATGTCAAAACCAAATTTCGCTTTACATTACTGCCACATACTTTTTTGCGGGCTGGACGATGTAATGCATTTTCGGCTGAACATCTTCCGGCTGGAGACAAAATGCAAAAATAGCGATGCAACTCAATAAAAAATTGGTGAAAAAAACTTTTCTTAATGACATTCATGAGTTTTTTATTGTGCTGAATGTTGCTCAGTTATATTACAACGATAGAAGTCTAAATGTGAATCTCCCTTAATTTTTTGTTCAGATGAGCTAAAGTCGAAGCAGTTTTCATACGGCAGCAACAAAGGAACGAATTCGATTAGCTGATTCTTTTTCAAAGTGATCGAGAAATACATAACTGATTAAATTAGGGAAAACTCGACAACAGAGCTTGATTATTGCAAGCGCATTTCCGCTAAGTAGTTCCATGTTTCAATAAGGTTGGATTTGTTTTCACGTACTCACGCTGATTCACACTAAATTTCTTGTTTTCGTGAAAAACTTCAAATGGGGTTAAAACAAGCGATCTGCCGAAACCTGAATGATCGCTACCGAATCCTTCGCTTGCCCTCGTTGTGGTATCAACGTAAACCGGTCGGTCTATCCCAAGAATTTTCGTTAATGAACTTTTGAATTGAGTTAATCGCCTCTTTCATTCTCTTCATCTGAAGCATCAAAGATTCCTACCATTATTGCATCTTCTTACTATCTTATCGAAATAGCCTCAAAGCTAACAATTTTTGTTGCTAGCAATAAGCAAACGCTAGGTTTTTCTCACGGAATACGCCGTCTGGTTTGCTGTCATCCGATTTGCCGCCGTCTGATACCCCTAACACCAAACCATTCGTAGACAATCGCTGACATCCTAAGTATATATATATACATATATATATATACAGTCCTAAGGTTTTATAGCTTTTACAAACTCTTAAAATTGATGGTTGTCCGGGGAGGAAAAAAATATTTACGGAAACAGGGCCTATGAAAGGAGTGAGACGAAGCCAAACTATTGCTGGGTGAAACCCAAGATGACTGCCGAAAACATAAACACAGTGCTGCATAGAAATCCCCGGAATAAAGTTGAAAGGTGAATTCTTAAAAAAGAAACTGATTAAAAAAACTAATATATCGAAATTTGCAAAGTCAAGCGTGCGAAGTTTACTAAATATAGCGACATTTAAGTGCCTTTACATTGCGTTTCAGGAACAAAAGGAGAGTTTCTGAAAGCTTAAGGATGCAGAGAATAGCGATGAATAGAAGATGGATGTGACGATGTAAGAGCATAATGTGAAATTTTTATTGAACTTGAACGCTGATGACAATGAATATTTAACGCAAAACTATTTGTACCGCTTGAATAAACGATTAGCTTTCAATTAACGCCCTGTTTACATTGCGATTCGCCTCATATCTGCCAATTGTCAAACGCCATTCGCACTTGCTGTCACTTCGGTGTGCATCGCTCATTTTTGCGTCGTAAAGAATAGATTCTCCTCATTTTTAAATTGGAACTAAATTAAATCTCAGTTCATCTTTGATGCCACTTGATTTCGGAGAACAAATGCCGAATTATTGAAGTTTCTGAAAGCTTAAGGATGCAGAGAATAGCGATGAATAGAAGATGGATGTGACGATGTAAGAGCATAATGTGAAATTTTTATTGAACTTGAACGCTGATGACAATGAATATTTAACGCAAAACTATTTGTACCGCTTGAATAAACGATTAGCTTTCAATTAACGCCCTGTTTACATTGCGATTCGCCTCATATCTGCCAATTGTCAAACGCCATTCGCACTTGCTGTCACTTCGGTGTGCATCGCTCATTTTTGCGTCGTAAAGAATAGATTCTCCTCATTTTTAAATTGGAACTAAATTAAATCTCAGTTCATCTTTGATGCCACTTGATTTCGGAGAACAAATGCCGAATTATTGAAAAAAAAAAAGGAAAGCATGGGAGCCGGCCGCACTGTTCTCGAATGTCCGATGTGGTTTGCAGTCATATCTGCAGTCATATCCTTTACCGAAGAGACTGCAGTTATATCCTTTACCGAAGAGAATAATTGTAGTCTACCTTTCGAAAGACCTCTTAAGGAAAATTTCTAATGCAGTGTTCTCTCTTCTTCGGTTTTCGATTATGGCTCTTCATATGTTTTAGCTACACCGAACTGTTTTGTTAATTTTGACCACATCACATTACTTCATCTACGCTTTATACAAGCTTACGTTACTGGAAGCAAATTGTCCATGAAGAACGAAACAGGCCGCCTAAAAGAATTGTAATCAGTTATATGGAGGGTTGCTCCAATGAGTTCATTCCTGGATAAAGTAAGTTAGGTCTGCAGTTGTTTATTTAGGGTGACAAGCATCATGCTTGCGCGAAATTATGTACAGATGGCGATATCCACAATAAAAACAATAAGCAATATGAAGAGTTTTTGAGTTGAGTGGAGTTGCTAAAAGACGGCAAACACAGCTTTGATATATTGCACGAGAACCACAACAAGCGTAAAACGAAAAACCGTTTTTAATGCTCACTTGAGACAACTACGGAGCTTATAAAGCTTAGACGAAACAGGCGCAGTCTCCAAGGAAGAGCTTAGTGAAAAACGATTATGTAATGTAAGCGCGCACTACCGCGGCACTGCTGCACCGACAAGGATAACGAAACCAATAAGGCAGAATTCAGGCGCTTGTTACGTCAGTTTAATGACATTGCTTCAAGGCACATCTTTCGCAACTGTGTAAAATTTGAGCAACCCAACGTTAGCCACGCAGCTCGCATTGGATTAGCCTTTACCTTCCATTCTAAAACAATCTGCTAAAGTATATTAAGAATAGTCGTCTTTTGCGCCACATAGAACTTCTCCTCAACCAAACCATCTCGCATCACTCGTTATAATTTTACTAGCGAAGTAAATTTTGCTATTGTTAGATGCCCCTTTTTGCAGAATGGTTATAGCATTGTTATTTGCAAAACGAACTTCTCAACTCGCAAAATTCAACCGGAGATAATTCATGTCATGGGTAATTCTTTTTTTGTTCTGAAATGGATAACCTTTTCACTTTTTTGCGTTAGCTTGATACAACTTTGTTCACTGGTCGTTAAACACTCAGATCTCGGCATATTGGCTAGTAGGATCATTTCGACAATATAGATTCCCTCTCCAGCAATTCAGTTTAACCGAAACGATTTCAACGTTACTTCGTCTTTCATCAAAATTTACGTTCCCAAAGTCGTTTATATACCTTTATCGTGTACATCAAAAAATTGCCAAAACGATGTGCTCGTCCTTGCGAAACAACTGCAAAATACTTTTTTGGTTTGCCCTATCGGCATATAAATTGCACACATTAGTTCAGTAAGAAATGCAATCAACTATTTCGAAAGTTTGTTCCGCCAAAACTGCCATGGTCCTCTTCATCCAAAAAGCTGAGCACTCTAAGCGATGATTAGAAGTACCCGTTTGAGATAAGAGTTTGCAAAACAATTATGAACAGCTCTATTTTCCCCTTTCATCAAGCCCAGCGTTATAGAAGACAATGTTTTCCGTTTTTAAATGTGTGAGATTATTGCGTGCATACTCAACAGGAAGAAAGGGGTGTTATGAATGAGAAAGGGCACATTACGAATATCAAATAACAGTATAAACTGAAATTTGACATTGACATTTAAAAAAAGCGTCTTTGTGGAAGTTTCTGGAATTAAAGAATGTAAGAAAGTGATGGTTAAGGAAGCACACATAACATTTCCATCATCAATATTGACTACTCAATGAAGATAACATATCCTGGAAAGGATAGGCGAAAGTTGGGTGAGACGTCAGCTCATGAGGCGTGATCCATTACTCAATTTCTTGGGGGGTTTTCTGCCCTTTATATTACTCTCTAATGCAAACACGGTGCTCAATTTCTCTTCTAAATACAACATATTGTGGACACTTGTCCTTAGTGATGGCTAAGTTTGCTAATGTGCAAATAATAATGGGTGTACAGTTTATCGCAAAAATTAAAACTTAAGTTCCCCCTTCGATCTTGTATCGCTTTGGAGAGCCATCAAATTTTGGAAACCATTCTATGCCTCTTGTTGATCATCGATTCATGCGTGGGGAAGAAAAAAAAAGGAAATATACACATCTAAAATGGATAGAAAATCGGATAACAAAAGCAGTTCAGCAAATGTCACTCGAACACAAGATTAAATCTGCGACCGGAACAAAAATCCAGTAGAGCGGACCTTCAGCGGCGCATAATCCATTCACCGACATCCGTTACACCTATCAACAGCCAATGTTAAGCTTTGTGTAAATCTGGTCCACCATTCACGCAATGTTCCTTCATTAGCACTTTTTGATAGCAACCTTTTCATCATAGCAGAGAATTCGTTGCTAAATCAATTTTAATTTGACTAAAGTATTCTTAGCAGATCAGCTGTTTTGCGCTGCTTCAGCAACCGTGCATACACTGAGGACAACGCGGCCACCAAATTGCTCAACGTCCTCACACGCCATCATTTTCTTTTCTCGTCGCCATTTCTTCACCTATCGCTTTTGCCGCATTGTCGATTTCACTTTTTCTATCACATAGAACCTTTGGACTTAAACTGATACCTAAAATAGCAGGATGGCCTGCCTGATGGTTGTGTGGTCCAAGGCCGTCAGCAGTGCTCGTCACAGCCTGGCTAGCATCGTCGATTCCTGGCCAACCGCCCATAAATGCGATCTGCCTTCATCGTCAAATGATCCTCACAGCGCGGGGAGACTCGTCTCTCGTCTTCTTTGCTTTCCGAGGACAGCGTCCGCGATCGCCCTTTACTTTTCCCCTTTTCACTGATTTATCATGTTAACACTCTTCAGTAGAGTTTTTCTTGAAAACAATTTCTCCATTTGCCACCAAACACGGACGCAGAAAGTTGTGCATCAAATCACTGATTGCCTCGTTCAATATCTCAACAGTCGGCGTCTACAACAAGTAAGCAATGTCAGGCCGAAGTCTCACCACCGGCCTTGTTCTTACACTATCTTCGGCAACAACAAAAATTTTCTTTTCTAAAAAATCTCAAGGCTCAACTAACTAACACAGGAGCTGCTCTGTGAGTGACATCAAACGAAGACTGCAAATTCATATTTTAGAAGCAATACTTTTCTGTGCGTGCAGTATACTTGAGTTATCATAAGTAGAATCTGGACAACTAAACTGAGAATTCCTTCTAGTTGAGAGGATTCAGAAAAAATGAGGTAAGCTGCTTCACTGAATATGGAATTGTTGAAAGTAACTTTAAAAAAACGAATTAGATGATCATGACCAACTTGAAAAGAGTATATGCAAAAGCGGGAACAAAGAAAGCTATTGAGGCTACAAGAAATGTGTTAGCAAGACCAGAATTTACTATTAAAGAAGCAAGAAGGTGTGCAATGATCAAAATTGACATTCGCATGACTTCTTTAGGTGACATAAAGATTTCTCATTTAGTGATTCGTTTCAACAATGATTAAAGCAAATAAACTGCAAAACACGCATAGGAAAATGCTATCATCTCATTCGAAGAGCTGAGTTCAGAAAAGAGGATGGGTGTTAAAGTAGGCGGTTATTTCAAAACAGCGTGCCGATCGCGTGTGGTTAGTGGGTAGTAATAACATTTAACAAATAGGAGGCACAAACTGAATGAATGATTTCATGTTGCAGCAATAGTGATGAATGAGATGAGTGTTTGGCGCTTTATGCACAACACCTTTTACTCAGCTCGCCGAACATTTTCCATCCGACAGCTATTAACTGTTCGGCGTATACACTCTTAATTATCAACATATTTTGCTCAGGCACCTATATATGCGATTTAATGGGTTTTGTCGTAATTTCATATGTGTGGAAATAGACGACGTTTCTCTTTTACTTCTTAATCTAATATTCGCTTTGTCGGTTGATAACAACCATTAATTGTGTGTTGTTCAACTCAAATTTTACGGTTTGTTTATCTGCAACATGCCAACTGTGACTAACGATCAGTAGAGTAGGTTGGCAACTATTTTCAATTAGTAAAGTGATTTTTCTTACGTCATGTATTCTCATTCATTTTTGATCGTCAGCTTGTGCAGTGACGATTCCAGTGGGGGGAAGGGAGGGGGGAAGGGGGCAGAAGACAGCAAATTCCAGTATGCGATTTGGTAGATAAATGACAAAAGAAACGAATGTGTTTGCCTACGAGTTTGTCAATGATGAGATGTGGAGCCGATAATGCGAAGCGTTACTTAATCTACCATAAAATGATTCATTAACGATAACAACATAAAATAAACGATTTCATTTTTACCAAAAACCTAAACACCCTATCAGCGTTCTCAATATGAAATATAACAACGCGTTTATTATTATTTTTTGTTCACTAGCACAAAAGATCAAAAAAAAGTTTTCTAACAAGCTTTTCTTCGCTTTCTCAGTGCAAGTCGATGTACTTAATGATATCGCCCCAGTAGAACCAATAAAAGCCTCTACTCAAGACAAATACGTGCCGATATCGTACAGGAAGGGATAGATGAGGGGAGGGATGGAGGGAAGAGGGGTGCAAATGCATACGGGTATTCGTGAAAAGTTTTCGTGCTGTAAGAAATTTTACCACCTCCCTCAAACTGCAATAGAAAAAAAAAGGAAGCACGAGGCTTGAGAAGGGAATGGTTCAACTTGAAGTCAAAAGCAGTGAGAAAGTAATCCGTATTCATATCCTGAGCGATCCAGTTCAGATTTCTTCAAATGTTTAACATTTAGTGTCCACTGAGTGAACAGTGTTTACGTGTTGCGACCACTTCCGTTTTTATTCCCTATCGAAAGAGATGAAACAGGAGCGCATCTTTTAGTATAGAACGAGATAATGCAAAGGGGATTTCCGAATGGATGACCACTTCTTAAACAAAAATGATCATTGAAAAACAAACATTTGATAACGATAGAGTCTGCGAAGGGATATTAATAAACGTTAATCAAGCATTTGCTGAAGCTGAGGGAAAAAGCAGCTTTCTTGGGTGGACAGGCGAATGGAATGGAATAGGATTTTTATGGAATAACCGATTGTTGTTTCACCGCCGACATATGTAAGTGGCAATGGAATTTGCGCAATCGGGCATAGCTTAAATAGTAGAGTTACACGTACGCTTGCTTAAAACTGCCAACTCCACGATAAGAAAACTCGTAAGCGAGTAAAGTGTTGAGCGGACTGTTTTTTACCTGCACAGTAAGGAGGGATGAGGAGGAATTTTTTGCCCTTACAAAAGAACTTCGTGAGAGCAAGAGAATAACTTCCAATAATAAAAACGAGTCAATGCTGTTTTGTGCTTATTCTCTAAAAAGGAAATATTTACTGAAGTTTCAAAAGTTTTCCTATTCTTCAGACCTATTCAGGTTTACCTTGCACAATAATCCCTCCAGCCTTAGAACAACGACTGGTTGCCATTTCCGTGAGGGGCGAGAATTCATTAATCTACTCTTTATTTTGCCTAAGTTCTAGTCTAAAAAGCTCAGAGACCGCTTTCAGATCATCATACGCGTTCGACTGGAAGGCTGATAATCTGTAGCTTTAACAACAGTTGATGTAGAACAGCTTATGAATTCATTAATGCTGAAGCGCTGCATAGAATCGCTATGTTATCAAGGAACAAATATTGCCCACGGCAAACGCAGTCATGCATGCGCAGGACGCCCCCTCGAGAGGAGGACTGCGGTGCAGCCGATGGTTCCGACTTGTTTCATGCAATGGGTCGTGGCATATAGTTGATCAGAAGCGCCAGTGACTCCTCCCTTGAAACTTCCGAAAGGATATCCAGTTCCATGGATGTTCATCAGCCGCTGCTGTTTGGTAGATGGCACTTGGGCTAAACGTGCTCCAAGGAATTTAAAAAATAAGACTTGAACCTTCGGCAGTCTTTTTCTTAGATGATCCAGCAAGAATTTTGCGAAACACTAGTGCAGATTTCTGATAACAGAAGATGGAGCCGTAACATTGACTTGAAGCGAAAAGCACTAACATTGATTACATATCTCTATAAACGTTCACAGCCAGGTAGAAAAGATTGAAATCCATTAAGACAACAGCAGTCATGGCAGTTATCCAATTCCACTGAAACGGAAATGGTGCGATGTAATGACAAATCTGAGTAGGTGACCATTTCTGTGACTGCGGGTCATTTGAAATGTAAGATACCTACTCGATTTGTAACGAGCGTCTAAAAAGTAATTTCTCGCCAAGACATAGGTGAGCACTGCAGAATACTAACACTATTTAAAATGTATAGCATACAGGGAAACAAATAATTTTCTTATATGGCGTGAATATAAAGGAGATTGCATTCTGGAGCATGCCTAAGGTGTTCCGGTCATCATCAGACCAACAGTAACGTATTCACAAGCGAATATAGGATAAATGTTGTCATGCTTTTCAAGAATCTGAAGCAATTAAGCTCAATAAAACAAAGTTGGTGACGATGCGATATTACAATCCGAATTATTTGGGCAGATGTGCTCATGATCAGTGAGGTGTTTCTCTCCGAAAAGAACGTGGAGATGCGATAGTGATGTTGCCGATTACAATACTTCACTAAAGACCGATGCAACCGAAGCAGTCCTCCAGCTGTCTTCATCGTTTTGATGATAAATTTGCTTCCTCCATAACGCTCACGGATCAAACAACAAAAGGCGTACCATTAAATTATTCATTTCGGAATATCGCCAGCATATAAATTATGTACGGCACCCTTCGGAAAGCAAAATGACAGACAACCGTTTTACATGGTAACTCATTTATTTGTCCAGTTTTCCCAAAGCGAACTCTCAAAAGCGATTGGCGAGCAAAAAAATTACAAATGGATTCTAATGAATGCGCTGCTAAATTAAATTAGTACATAGTCGGTCTGCAATCGTCACATAACCCAGGCGACCGCAATTCGATTCTATATACTCGAATAAAGTGCTGCAAATGTAATGCAATCGGGCATACATGAGCAAACAAATTACCGCACCATCTACTAAACGCCTACGTTTCATGGGAATTCAAGAGCGGTTTATGCGACAGAAGGAGAACGGAAAGCGATTAAGTATAATAAACCAAAATAAAGTGCTGCAAATGTAATGCAATCGGGCATACATGAGCAAACAAATTACCGCACCATCTACTAAACGCCTACGTTTCATGGGAATTCAAGAGCGGTTTATGCGACAGAAGGAGAACGGAAAGCGATTAAGTATAATAAACCAACGTGGTCATAGAGATGAAATTAAAAAAAAAAAAAAAAAAACGACCGCGAAGCGGTTTTCTGAGCGATTTCAGTGAATGGATAAAAGCAGAAATGAAAAGTATTATGGCAAAAGGGGTCAACTCAATTGCCATCAAATCATAAAATTTTATATTCGCTCTCCGCATATAGTCACGAAGGCGAACAGGAATGTGCGACTTGTGTGAAAATGGCTGAGTCTAGAGGCGATCGCATAACATTTGCACATTTTAAGCAAAGATTGCTTTAAGGTGATATATGGGGTTTATTTATTGCATGGACCTGCATATTTTTGCAAATTAGGTAAGGAAAAAATTTTAAGAGTTAGTGAAAAATGGGGTTTCTCTTCTTGCTCTTCTACTTGCCATTTTCCCGTGGTCACTAACAAAATCGCATCAAACTGAGCTTTTTTTTGTATCACTTATTTTGCTGCCTTCAATTAACTATTTTTTTGCGCCGCAGTTAGTCAGCTCCAATAAAATCACACGGAATGCAATCACATATCGCTCACTGTAACTGCTGCGCCATATTACGCTCCTCTGGTTTCCTATCGACTGATTTAAACATGAAAATCTAAGCTAAGAGCATTTTTCATACCTCTAAACATAAGTTAATTTTAATTTCAACTTTAATTTTTGAGTCTGAGGCAAGCCGCAATGGTGTCCTCAAACAGCGTGATTAACTGATACACTTTTAGCGACTACCTAAGCAGCAGCTAATTACTGGAACACATTAACCTCAACCTAGACAGATAACAAATATTGAAGTAAATAAACAGTTCGAAGTGTCCGAATTCTGTGACTTCACGAGTAATGCGTAAAAATCAGTTGTTTCGAAAAGTGGCACATGAATGGTTTTAACCGACTATGTGAGCAATTTTTTGATTTTTGCAATAGTTTTTTTTTTTAAACGACATCTAACTTCTAATAATTCCAGTGTCGTTGTTCAAACACAAACAATTGTGCTCTTTATGTTGTAAACGAGTGAGCGAAGTTTATGCGACATTCTTTAAAGGCCTCTTACTTCATCGCACAATCAATACGCCATCATCCTTTTATCTTCCACAGCACTCTAATCAGAATGGATGATGAGCGATGCTCACTCAGCATGCTTGCAGTATAGGGCGTCGTTAATCGGAAACGGCGGCATGCCATGCTCACGAGAAAACATTAGCAGGCGCTGGTTGAATCGGCGTTCCATTTAGGTCGAACTGGGCCCGAGCTGTGTGCGCTGACCTGTGCCCCAATGTTTATTTAGGCGAATAAGAAAAATTCAATTTAGCAAATGTCAAGCATACAGCTCTTCGATCGTCTTAGTTAAAAGCTAAGCATCAAAACAAACAAATAAAAAAAACCCCTAAATATTGGCGATCCGTCCAAATGCATACGAGCAGAAATAGATGTGCAATTTATGGGTAGGTTAAACAGTAAAGCATTGCTTGAGTCCAGTGCTTAGTTGGTGACGTCAGAACATTGTTTCTGAAAGTAACATTGAGAAAAAAAAGGGGATTGAAAATTACTTCAAACATAGTGAGTGCATTAAACCATAGCGCTAGCAAAATAACCATAAAGTAAGGAAAAAATGCTTGCTAATATGCTGCAAAACATTTCTCGCAATGAGAACAAGTTGCCCATTTCAAAACTTCTCTTTAACATAACTTTATTCGCATCTTACGAATTATTGCTAAAATTATTGCAATTATTGCAAAAACCTAGCCATCTGAATTCTACATTCAATTCTGATATTATTATGGGTAAAATGTAAGGCGAGTAGGGGAGCGCATATAATAAATGTCAGTAAAATTGAAATATAAAGTAAAGGTTTAGGCGGTCGCATTTTTGCGCATGGAGGAAGAGGTTCACGGAAGAAAATGAAAAGGAAATATAAGAGTGACGGAACGCTGTTGTGACTGTAAGAGGCAGTCGACGACCTCTTTCTTCAAATTGATGTTTATGCCGCAGATATCGATGGGTTGTACCTGAAGAACGCGTTTATTTTACCCGTTGATTTTGGCAAGGGTTCCCCCACGTAAGCTTCCTTTTCATCAGCAGGAGAGAAGAATGAGAAAAACAGGATGAGTAATGAGAAAGCATTATTATTTGTAAGACGAAAACCTTAGAGGCATCATTAGGTGATGCTTACAAGCAGTGAGCAAACAGTGAACACTTCATACATAATGATCTCAGAAAGTAGCCTTCCTTTCCTTGACTGGCTACTACATTTTACACTTGGATCTCCAGAGAAGGTTCAATCCACATTACATTTCTCATATCGCTGCAATGAAATAACCGTTCCTCTTTGTTCTTATAGGAATCGATACTGATCCAGGGGTTTATTGAAACTGGTTCACCGAAGTGGAAAGTTGGGACTGAAGGATTGGAGTCCTCTTGAGCATCTGCATAGAAAAACAGCTTTCACACGACGCATACTTGGTTAAATCTTTTTCGCATGTGTAACGTTGTTTCTATAATGGAATCAATGAAGGGTGCTCAAAATCAAGCCCAAAAGATCGCGTAAAGAACAAAACTAGTGCGCGTATGGATCAAAATCTTTATCTCTTTGACTGGTTGTCTGCCACCCGTAATGTTCTGCTTGCTTAACAACCATCAACATTAACTGTGTGCAGCTGAAGGGTGCATGCAAGAGCGGGCCGCCTTTCAAAGCTTGCAGGCGTTGGAAAGCGGCACCGCGGCACGTAGATTATCTCTTGTATGGAAGTGACGTACAGCCGCTTCAAAATTTTCTCGAAAATACAACTAATTTGTTATGAAAGCTGAACGACATATCTCAGTTCTCGTGATGGTCTGAAGTTGCATCGTCATTGATCCTGGCTCAGCCATAAACCGTAGCAGTGATACGATTGCTCTGTGGGAACCAAAAGCCAGAAATGCTAAGCGTGCACACACGCTAAGGAGATAAACGCGAAACGCATTAACGCTGCCGTCAAATACGCTACTGAAAGTGAACACGTGAAAGGCACAATTGCCAGCAAGGCGTTTGCTGGTCGAGGCGACGAGGATGCGCCAGCTTTCATCAGCGAAGAGGGAAATGAATGTTGCAAAGAAAGAGAAACAACTGGCAGAAATTCGGGCATACTTGCCTTGCCATCTTATTTTGACCGAGAATGCGATCTCTATGCATCAATTTTCGAACAATACCCAAGTGTGTGGTATGGCTGTCCGATCGCTAAGAAGTAATCATCACCATACGAAGTTCATCCTCTTCCCCTCAACGAAGACTGCATATAATGCTTTTCAAATGTTAACGAAGCGTTCACATCTGTGCATCAATTACCCATCTCCATAGTTACTCAAATTTAGTACTGAGAATATTTTCTAAGCTGAAAAAGTTTTTCTCATGTCCAGATGCAAGCTCTGTGGACCGACTAGGCAGTCAAAAGACACCTGGAAACAGGCACTGAATCAGCACCCTGCTCCATCGGTTACTCCGTCGATTGCGACCAGTTTCAAACAGCACCTCTGAATCCATCTTTCAAAGAGTCGAAAAACATTTCCAAAGACAATGTACGATTTTAAAAAAACAACAAATAAAAATTGTTATCATAGCAAAAACTGTCAGTGTTCAAACCAAGCACATGTCGACGTTATCAGCTCTAAAACAGTTTTTGCGTACGATCCCCTCCTCGCTGCATCGGAAAAATTAATTTGTGCGCATGAATCGAGCATGGTGCGTGGTAAGGCACACAAGAAAATAGAACCTAGGGCGGCGAGTAATGTTAGTTATCAAAGTCGGTCTCAGTGCAGGGAATTACGAGCTCACCCTAAATGTGATTGACAGCATTGTAAAGCGAGTTAGCCAGATGGCGATGGCTTTGTCGAAGTAACGTTGCTGCAAATATACGTCAGCTCGTTCGTGAGAAAAAGATATTCGGACGACGATGATATCGTTAATTAAGTTTGTCATCATCGAACAACAAAACTTTTCTCTTATTCTCACTTGGATAAGCTTATCTCGAAACATCGAAAGCAATTGCAAAAGACAGCGAAAGCAGGGTGCTGCTTTCAATGTGATCGCTGAGCCGTCTGTTTGCAGAAAGAGGAGAAGCCGAACGAAAATATCGGTGAAACACATTACGTTGAGGAAGTGCAGCAAAGCAACCACGTGAGAAGAATAATGAGCGAGCTGTGTGCCATCTTATCGTGGTCAGTTCATGTCGCACAGCCTGAGTTCTGTGTGCATGATACTGGTTGGTCCTGAGGGAGATGCGTTTTTGCATGGAATTGCGTGCACGTCTTTAGCAAATTGTGGTCGAGGTGGCACGCCTCTGGCTGGTTTCGTTCGATACGAGCTTCTATCATCGACTATTATACAACGCATAGAGAAATTACTCAAAAAAATTGTTCAGTAGCACACTCTATTGAAAATCTTTGGGGAAGTTTTAAATAGACTTCACTTGATCATAAACCGACAACTGCAACTATATGAAGAACCATTTGTTATTTGATACGGAAAACACTTACGACGTCCTTTTCGCAGCGAAAGCGCATCTTTTGATGGCCATGCTTGCAAATATGCGTGCTTGTATGTATGCGAGTATATTTGTATGTGTGTATTTATGCATGTAAGTGTTTGTCCGTCCGTTCGGCAGTTTCGACTTAGAAACAGAGGAGCTGCTACGATGGAATTTGGCCCATGTAACTTATGGGACTGAAAGGATCTCTAAACGAAGTTTTGGAGCTACTCAATGATTTCTAGATGCACTATAATGAAGGGAATATCATTACGTGGAAAAGGTTGATCAGGGAAGTAACTGCCTTCAAATTCATTTTCTAGCATGGAAATTTAGTGGCACATGATGCAGGTGTTGCTGACTGTATCCGGCATAAAATGCAGGTCGGGGTGTGAACTTTTAAATGAGAAACGCAAAATTTTATAAAAATAGTCGCATATGGCGGCAGCGGTTTTAATCTCGCGAATAAATCGTTCCACCACCGCACATTTACAGTGGGCGTCAACAGTAGGTGTTTGATCGCTGGCTGAGCAAAAATTTGGTTTCATTGCTAAACGTTCTTCGTTTGTTTTTTTTTCTTTTCTTTACATTTTTTAACAAGGACTGCAGAAAGCGCGTATCGCTGCATTCGCCTGACACGTTTCTCAGCCAAATTCTTTCTTATCCGCCAATTACCGATTCGCGGTCCCACATTATTTACTACGATTCACTAAACCAATATTTTTGCAGATCGACCACCCATTTTTATTGAAGCCGTCTTCACATAAAGTAGTTTTTCTTAGGCGAGTAGGCGCAACGGGACGGCTACTCTATGGCGCCTGCAAACCACTTCCATTGAGTATAAACAACCATAGCTAACTTTGATTAAAACCGCAGCTTCGCTCGATGTTTTCGATTCATTTCTAAGTTGTGACGCACACCGTGATCTTTGCATGGGTGCTGGTGGAGATTGTTAAAAGGGTACAATCATATACCTTGAGAAGTCAATGCAGAATTGCAATTGATCAATCCTGTTCGTTAAGGGAAATTGCGAGGTTGGACGTACAAAACCTGAATGCAAAGGTCGAAGAAGTCAGCGAGTGAGCTGTAATTAAACATGTGAACGAAGTCGTGTAAGAATTGGTGTGCGTCGCTCGGCTCATTTAAATTAAGGCATTTAAAAAATGATGTAAAAGCACACTTGCAATGGCTAATACCTCGATGCTATTCGGAGTAAGCACTAACTGATTAACTTCCTGTAAATAATATGCAGCTGGCATGGGCAAACTAAGCGTCTGTCCCGTAAAACGTCATCTTATGAAGCAGTTGAGCGCTGCTTTGTCATGCCTTACTAGTGACTTATCTTCCAATTTAAATCCATTCATCAATACTCATCCATAAACACAATTTTTGCACATCATTCCTATAAAGCAAACACAATCTTACATGCATGTGCTATCTACAATATAAGTTTATAGCTTATGTTTATGCAGTGACCATGGTGACGAGGAAGTCACTCTGGTGATAATTAAAGCCCATTTACCCCTCACTCGGCGACGAGGAGGGGATGCAAATCCTCATGTCATAAAAAGTCCATCTGCACTTAAGTTTTTCATCAACTCACATATAAAGAAAAGGCCAGTGACCTCTGGGACCCCTCAGCTATGTAGGGTCAATATTTTTTGAGGACCCATCGAACGCAGAAGAGTTGGGGACCTCTCACTTATGATGCTTCTCTTGTGCTTCTTTAATAATTTTGCCTGACCGAATGTGAAGGGGCCACCATTCTTCAGAACTACAGCGAGCTGGGGAAAAGGAGGGGGGGGGGGGGGGGGGGGGGGGGGGGGGGGGGGGGGGGGGAAGTAGTGACGGCATAATGCCTTCGCGGACTTTCGTTTCTATTGTTATCATCTACCGCTTCTAATGATTCTGGTTTTAAGCATTCGCCGACTTCAGCGCATTTCGTTTTGAAGCGCCAAGATTTGCGGAAGCGATCAAAATTGCAAATGAACAAGTGGAAGCAACTGATTATTACGAAACATGAAATTCGGTAAATTCGACGCTCGGAATAGCGGACTTCTCTCTTTGCCAAACATTACACGTGCATCGTCCTCTGGAACAACCTCAAATGATCATTCTCGGGACGAGAACCGCTGCTTTCGAGCGAATTACTCTATGTGAATTAACGAGTGCGCTCAAAATGAGGCGCTTAAACCGATAAGTTGTTGTAATCTTATCGTTTCGAATGCTGTTAACGTTAACAATTTGTTGGTAAAGGATCCCTGCTCACTAAAACACACCAAGTGCAATGGCGCTCAACAGCATGCTGAACCGCCAAAACTACCTTATATTTAGTGTGATCAGCCAAAACTAATTTGCTAAGCCGTAAACAAGGTGGTCGTTCTTACGCTTTCTTAATCCATTATTTTTTGAAAAAAAAACCGACTTCTTCAGAATTTTACTAGCATAATGCTCAAAGCTATACACAGAATAAAGTGATGAAAAACACGAAAAGTGTTAGCGGAGCAGGAATTAGCTTGCAGTTTCTTTTTGTTAAGCAATAAATAAAAAACGCAAAGGAGGTGTCAGTTATGTCAATCACAATGTCAAACAGAAACAGCCTCATACTGCTAAACATCATCGTTGGCAAGTTCTCAAGATGCTTTCTTCCGTCCCTTTCAACATGGCGCCAACGAATCTACTCCCAACTTCGAAGTGCGATGCATTTAATGGCAGCGTTTCCGATATACTTCACGGTAGTACAGAAAATGAAGATTCAAGAGAGGATTTTAATAAAACGAGTTGTTTACGGCTAAACGTATTCAAGCACCTTCCATGAGTATCGATCGCATGAGTTATAAAATAGCGTGATAAATATGCAGTACTAATGAAAGATTTTAAAATTTTCTTTAAAAGCATCGATTGGCAACAATGCAATCAAATTTGAAATCGAAAAGTTTTAAGAGTAAATTTTCAAAAAAAAAACGTCGACACGATTGTAAGGAATCATGGCGCATCACAGCCCGCTGTGCTTTGCCTACGCAACTGAGATAATACTGAAAATCGAAGCAAAAACAAGTACTCTATCCTGAAGACAAACTTCGTGAGATTAGCTGTATCCGTAGCTGTCGTATTTAGTGATTGTTCGTTGCAAATATTGCACCGATATCGCACATCAGTAACACATTGACAACTTAGATAAAATGGAACCATTCAAAAGCGTTAGTGGTGACTTTTACCTTGCCAGAATGTCGGTAGATATCGCAGTCTACGCTGGAATTCAAGGCCTAAGCCAGGCCACAATAGATGTTTTTTCGTTTTATCAACTACATATACCCAGTGGCATAAGTACTATTCTCATAAAATACTTCACCAATTCATTTTCGTTTTCATAGGAGATGGCAAATCGTTCGAAATTCATTTTATATCTAATCGAACGAAACAAGTGCTCAACAAACAGACCATTGAGTCGATGTTTATAAAATGTAATCGGTTGCGACCAGATGAGGAGGCGAAATCAGATTCCGACGTCGCAATCTCATCTTAGGTCTTTAAAAAAGCGCGATTGCCAATGCTAGGCGTGAAAATAGCGAGCACTTCTGCACTATACGGACAACTGAAAGAAGGAACACACATGCAAATCCAATGTACTCACAGCTATACTCATTTCGGTTAGAGCTTTGTATGAAGACAGACAAAACGAATGGTTCATTAGGTCGACGCACTTGAGCTGTCTATAAATGTCACAATTACGCTTCAAGCGTTCGTATATCAGACGTGAATAAAGCAAATGTTCTTGGCTTAGTTATCCTAGGAGTAGCAGCCACCAGATTATTGCAACATGCGAGTTGCTTCGGAATACAACCTTCAGATCCGTACTGCTGCAAAAAAAAAAATCGCGTAATTCTCAAGAAAACAGCTTGGTCTACGACAGAAACGGTACCAAACAAACAAATGATGCTCTCTATTTAAGCATTACGGGAAAACAGCCGCTCAGGAGCGTTAAGCACTTAGATCCTTCACATACTCGTTGTTAGATGAAATAACTCCTGTATATGATTTCCGGCTTGTCTTGCTCTAGTCATGCATTAGATCCAGTAATGGTAGGCGACGCAGAAAACACACAAAATAGTTTTTAAAAGCATTATGAGGCAGTCGGCGAAAAATAAAGCGAATGCTTAGCGAACAATTGTTTTTTGCCCATTTGGCAAGTCTTCATGTATTGTCACCGTATTCGTATCGCAGACTGCGAATTGTCGCAAATTTTTCAACGCTATAATGTACATAGCAGACTTAATATCTGCCCGTTTAGATAAATGAAAACCATTTCAGTTGTTTTTTACTGCCTAACTCAACTGAGAACTTTTGTGCCGGATCAAACTTCTGCGAACGCATAGTGCAACCTGATTTGATATTCGCCCAAAAAATCTAATTGATTGCACAACTGTTAAATTCCATTAAAAGGACATAAGTGCCTGTTGACTCACGTTCCATTCTTGTACAAGTTCGCTTAGTGGATAAAATTATTCGCTTTGCAGTCCAATTTGCGTCTCTATGGTGAACAGAGGAGCTTCATTCATCACTGTATGCAAATGAGAGTATCAGAGATGTATCGCTGATAACTTAAATTACTAGTTGGACCTTCCACCCAGTGAAAGTATGTAAAGTGCAAAAGCAAGACCAGAAAAGGTAATATTGCATTCAAGGAAAAGGACACATCAAAAACTGATTTTCAAGCAGATATGTTCTAATTGATGATCTCCCATTTTGCTTGCTTTTCTTCTTCGACCTTGCAAGAAAAATTCAGTCAACCGTTGGAACTATTAGTAAATTTCGCTGATGCCATACGAGCCTGGTCGCTTCGTCGATTCGGTCGCAAGAGACATTAAGCATAATGCATTGAGAGTCAACAAATTAAGAGTATCCAGACGGTCTAACAGCTTTTTTTTTTCTATTAGCAAAAGTTCATAAAGGAGCTTTGCTAGTTTAAAAAAAAACGCCGGAATCGTTGATTCGTTAATTTTCATGATTTCTGATGCGGAGTAAACGATCGCCTTTTCTCCCTATTGCAACCATAGTACCTCGGTCTGCATTCCGTCCTTTATCCTACTGGTTTCATTCACCACGTCTGAGAATAACATGCTGCACAAATTATCCTTTAAAATAATAGGTCAAATCAGACTACGATTACATCCGATCGTGCTGGTAATAATAGCGCGGTTTCGTTTAACCAGCATGTTTACGCTTTTGCTTCGACGAATAAACATGCAATGAGGCCATCGAAATAGCCGCCGAAATGGGATCCTCAAAATCTCGTTAAGTGTTCATTGCAAAGCGTGCGATATTTCAGGGCGTTTTATAAATTTGGAGGCACGCTCCTTTTGCGTTTCCTATCAGGGTAAACATCACTGCTGCTTTGGTATGACGCATCACTCTTGATTAAATCTGACAAGCGTTTGGAGCCTGAGAATATGGCCAATTTACGTAAATAAGACCCACAATGCGCACTGCAGAAAAAAAAACCGTAACAGATTGGCGGAAGCACGGCATAGCGGGCCAGAAAAACAAGCGCCATAAGGACAGATAAATAATACATAGAAGAAATCACTATTACGAATTTCATCAAAATCACTTGGTCGAAAAATTAGGAACAGAATCATTTCATACAAAAACTACATCGTAAACGCTAGAATTGGTTTGCCTCTTCAACTAAACCCCAAATTCGTGACATGCGTGCTGGTAGCAAATCGCTTTGAATTGTTGCTTTTCATGTTTTCCGGTGTGAAAACAACCTTCTCATCTTTTCTATTGCGAACTTAGCACCTCGATGTTCATTCCATCGTTTGACCGATTGCTTTCATTCAACATTTCTAAGAATGAGTTGCACACAAAGCATCCTTTAAAATAACAGATCAAATTACATTACATCCGATCATACTGCTAATAACAACAGTTTCGTTAAATTCGGTCACTTTTCGAACTTTTCGAATACACTTTTCGAATTTCGAATCTTTTAGATATTCCAATTTATAAAAGCCCCTCCCAATCCTACCTATGTCCCTCATTTCTCCCGCCACCACCTTCCCTCTCGCTCCCTAGAACGAGCGAGCTGAAACGCTACAATTTATGGAATTTGAATTTGAGGGTTTACGGCACCATGTTGATTAAAAAAAATTCAAAGATCGGCAGTTCCAAATGGAAAATCGTCCAACTAGTTGCTTTTATCAAACCTTCCCACTATTACAGTTTTTCTTCATCAGAACTAAAGGACACTGATCTCAGAACTAGTCACAGAATATTGCAGATTATCTCATTCGAGCGAACATGAGTATCTCCGCAATTTTTCGAACATTGTAGTGCGTCGCCATTATCGAGAGTAATTTTGAGAGCCAGAAATTCTTGAACCATAACATGAAGTTCATGATTTCCGCGGCAGAGGCCTATCTGTGTAAATAACCCACAAAGTATACTTTTTTTTTTCTGGAGGCGTTGTTACATGCTTTCTTTATTGTAAATAAAGATTCTCTCTCTCAAAAAGCTTTCACTGAATTTCAAATACTAAAGACACCAAATGCTCAGATTTTATATTTTTGGACGACCTTCTCTACAATACTTATTGATCTGTCCGGCACAAGCCACGCGTCAAAGATATCCGCAGTGTCGTCCATCCCACCCTCCCTCCTCCTTCCCGCCCCTTCCCC
>JPKZ01002568.1:66524-98441 GCA_000803305.1 Toxocara canis | reverse complement strand
TCGCATTAAATAGTTTCATGAACTGCTTCTTAGCAACGCCTGAACTTCCTCATGCGCTTATGGGCTGCTAAGAGGTAGCATCTTAGCACGTTACCTCTCGGGCCATCAGTGCGGTGTCTCGACATTACTGAGGCAATCCGCACGCCGAGCACAACCATCCCTTTGGCTGTTTTAGCCTGTTGTTAACCACCGGCTAGTTGGGCTGTCAGTGGTATGGTGGGAAGCATCCGGGAATCAAACCCGGGTCTCCCGCACGCGAAGCGGGGGCTCTACCATTGAGCTATTGCTGCCCATGGGCTACTAAATACTGCTAAATAATTACTTATATGCATTGAGACCTTAGTACTACTGGATTTTCATAGTTATTTAAGTCATTTGAATACATTCCCCGGCGCTGTTGATTTTGCTCAGCAATTTTACGGTTAGCCAACTCGTTTTCGGGCCGGTTTTATTAATACATTGTGCACGAAGAACTAACGATTCATGCAACGATAGCAAAAGTTCGCAACGCAAGCGGCCACCCACGAAGGTCCACTCAATGGCTCCTGCTATAATAAAATGTAAAGGCTGTCGATATGCCTCCCACTCTACAGCCTCTTAAAAAAAAGTGGGTTTCCTGCGTTCACGTCCTAGAAAGATTGTAACAGAGGTTACGAAATAAGTTATGATACGTTTAGCAGTAGTTCTGAGTTTTCGACAGTGTCTTCATTCTTGCAAAACAAATCTGCATGTACTTCGAGGTGTGCATACTTCTTTTCATAAATTGCGTGTCTGAAGCAAACTGGTATTGTGCTGCTACTTATGATTAGCGCAGCTAGAAACATATCTGCGCCATTCCTTTTGACTATTTTCGAGTTTTTAGTCTCTCTTCATCCACTAATGAGTTCAGTACAGTTACTTTGTGCCCAAACTTAAGTTGCACTTACAAACCATAAGGTTTTGCGGTATTTTCATTTTTTCTCATTAATCACCCTGCGCCTACAGATTCGTTGATTGGTAGAATTGATCGACTGGCAACTACAGATTGGTAACAAACAACAATAATGAATTTGTCGTTAAACTGGAGGACTGCGAGAGAAGAAAACAAGGGATCAGAGCTGGTCCAACCAAACTTTTAGCAACGCTAATTAGAAGTAGCGGCTTAACGCTACATGTAGTTAGTGCTACCAACGCAACGGCATTTTAGCAACATTGTCGCTGGGAGCAAATTGTGGGCAAAACTGTTCTCGTGCCTTTATCATAAAAGGTTACGAAAATCCCAGGAAACAGACCTGCTGCTGTTATTTAAGAATTAGAATCAGGTAACCCGCACAAGGACGGTGCAACCTTTCTGTTTGATAAAAAAATATTCGCAGTCGAGGGAGAGCATACAGTCAGTCATGTTGAAAGTGTTTGTCCTGGAAGGGTACGCAGCTCAGACAGTTTACAAACTATGGATTGGATATTGGACTCAGCATATTTAACGGATTTTGAGATCTGGAGATTTGAAGAAAGTAGCCAGTTCGATGAGGATGGTTGGTAGTGATTGGAAGCTGTAAAATCAAGATGGCGATTTAAAAAACATGAATTCACCCACTCGTTTATTCATCTCGTAACAGGTCTCCTCATAGTGAATCGCCAGTTCCGCTGGCATAAGTTCACAGCGGCTCGCAATATGAGTGAGTTCTGTGGGCAAGCTGCAGGTCGGCAGCGTCCGTTAGCCTATCCTTGCCACTTCCCGGTAGATTCTGGATGGCAGGTTGTTTTCACTGACATATTATTAATCCGAGATTGCTTGAACGATCAATTTGTTGAAGTCGGCAATACTGGTTCGTTCTGAGAGTAAGCGGTTAGGGGGAGCTGGGGTGCACACGGCGTTTTGTGGAATTTTTGTGTTGGTCGGAATACTGAGAATGAAAAACGCTGAAGATGTTGGACATTTGGCGACATGAGGAGGTGTCATCAACTTTCTATGCGTATCGCACAGTTGTTGAAACGGGGCAACTGTTTCTTATTTCTTTTTGGAGTTCGTTTCGCGCTTTTGAGACAATGAATCACCATCGTTGAATTCAAAAATTTCAGAACAAAATGCTGAAAAAGTGTGGTCGAGAGAGGACGACATAGTGGCGGGAAGGAGAGAGTGGGAATGACGGGTTTTGACGTTGTGGACAATTTTACGTTACAGGAGCGCCTGAGCAAATCCCATTTGCGACGAGGCGTTCGACAGATAGGACGCCTAAGTCAACAGCCAGTGTTTCCCTTAACTAAGAAATGTGTTATTGCTAAGCATTTCCTGTTATTTTACACGTTGCATGGCAAACAGTAAAGAGAAATGTTAAATATTGTTATTATTTAAATTGGACTTTTATATGGCATATTTTGGTGATGTTAATGTCTCAGTCTGAATATTTCTACGGTGTTTAAATTTCCGCATCGAAAAGAAGGAAGTCTGCTCAAAGTGGACAATATGATTGGAGTTCTTGACGAGCTGGTGATAATTAACTCTACTGTAACGATCTCAGTGAGTTTAAGGAAGTTACAGTGGATTCTACCTGTTGCAAATCACTAAGACATTGAAGTCAACGCATCGAGCTAGACAGCTGACTTTCGGTTGTCGCAAAGAACCCATTCTTCTCAACGGGCAAAAGTCTGAACCAAAACCGGATAAAAAAAAAGAAACAGTAGCATGCGCTCGTCAAAGGCTTATTTGATTAAGCCGAAGTTCGAGTGCATGTTTCTGATGTCGTACATGCACTTTGAAAGCATACTTTACGAAAAAGTTCGGCTGGCTGAGTTATCCATTAAAGCTCTCCTGACAGCCCATCTGCGAAGTGCCTGAAGCTGTCAGTGCAAATCGTGTTGCGCAAGAAAACTTGAAGGTGCTAATCGTTTGACTTCCCCCTTTGTTCGTTGGCTGAAATTTATGAGAACAGCTTTTCGTATATCAGATCAAAGTGTTTTTTAAACCTCTCGAAGGCATTGCTGATTTCGCTTCTAGTGCCTCTTAGCTATTTCCTGAGAACCAGAATGGAAGTGAAAATTTAAGAACAAGACGATTAGAAACATTTCCGAGCAATATGTCTCGTAATGGCAGCTTTTTTCTGTAGCGAATGGAGCATGAATTGTTGAATTACTAATGCAATCTGCTATAACCGCGTTGAGAAAGGTGGCAAAAATAGTTCGAATGAGCATTGCCAAACATCAGTGTGTTTATTAGCCACATTAGTGCACTGGATAAGTGTGTACGCAAGTGGCGATACTCATCCACAAGTTCGCTATTCATTGCTCGTAACACAAAATTGGCGTTGTTAGCGTTATACGGGAGGGGTGCCCTAATTATAGCTGTCAACAGATCTCGTTACTATTGCAAAGTAGCTTTTGTTGCTTCCCAGCGAGGGATCACAATTTCGAATATGCAAAGATGCCAAGTAGGTGCCTTAACAGATTAAAAATGTTGAGCAGTCGTTATGACAGGAAGGCAAGCACGGCTGGAGTGGGCTAGTTTGCTTCATTATGTGACATCCCAGCGTCGTATAAATGACAGCAGTTAATGTTTTCAGCAGTGATGATGTTTGTAAACATCACAAGCCCAGTAGAAGTAATTGCGAAAGCATCTGTTCTGAAAATGCGAAATTGCAAAATCAAAATTGCGAAAGCACATGTTTTAATTATTTGTGCGAAAGCACAAATAGTTTCATTACGAAATTGAAAAAATCAAAGTTGAAAAAGCATCTGTTCTGATGCATTCGCAATTTCGGAAACATCGATAAGAAGCGAACTATCAAATTTTTTAGCCGATAGGGCTTCGCTACACAACTGTGCTGGTTATCAACACTTCCAACAATATTGTGCACTGGATTAAATCTGCGTGCGCCTTATAAATGAAAGATGTCTACATGAAGAACTTTTTCAGACTTAAGACGCCCAAAATCCAAACCTGCCTGCTGAGTCTTTCTTACTCTTCCTCCGACTCAAGCAGAGAAGAATCGGAGGAACTACTTTGAAATGACAAATTTTTACATTCTCAAATGATTGCGACTGCATTATTCTTCATCATCTTTGCCGAGAAGGAAGCTCCACTGCCAGCCATTAAAAGCACTTTTAAGAGAAAAATATGACCTAGATATGGTTATTGCAAAGGACCTACAATAACGATTTTCTTTCACGCGTTGTTCGCAGTTCAGTCGAGCTGGTTCGAAGATCAGAATTCGCAAAAAGAAAACTGTTACCGTTTAAGCACGAACTGAATGGAGCGGGTAAGTAAAAGAAAAAAAATTGCATTTCATCACAACTGCGACAGTGGCTGTGGTAATAGCACTTAAAAAGCGTCGAATTTGAGGGTCTGCGAGCTGAGTATGGCATGTTCGTCAGAGTGCATTAACTCCGGAGGGCGTTGATTTTTCTGGTGGGAAAGCTGATTTTTTGTTTGGCATGAGGCCTGAAATGAGGTTTCACGAAGAAAGCATAAAGGCCTCTGTGAAACAACGAGGAAAAGGAAGTAAGATAGAGGGAGAGAAGCTATGATACAAGAGAAAATCAATGCCGAAAGTGGTGGTGGTCGAGTACGATCACACCTTCAGAACTTCATTGAGCGCTAGTGACTTGGTAATTCTACCCGAATTATCGAGGGAACGGAGCTTCCACATATGAAAGCGAACGATGAGACTGATAATATAAAAATTCAGTGTTTTATTTCCTAAGGGAAGTTTGCTCTTGGGTAGTTTCGAATGCATTGTCATTCGTCTGTGATGAAAGCAAAGCAATGTAATGTTCGTATTTTCCAGCACATGGTCTGGTATGAAATGATCGCATAGAGATATTAGGTTATCCGATTAAGTTAGGTTTCCTGTTACCTTAAGTGCGAAAATATTCGCTTTTATGTGAGTTGGAGAAAAATGTAAAGTGATAACCCGATGCATATTGTTGTGAAACTAAATGTTTTATTCAGATCGTTTCAAGACGTTTTGCAATGGCTCCATTTCTTAATAAACCCTTGTTCACTAGTTGTAATATCCTCAGCCTTAATAAAACATCCCTTAGCGTTGGAGAAAAATGTAAAGTGATAACCCGATGCATATTGTTGTGAAACTAAATGTTTTATTCAGATCGTTTCAAGACCGTTTTGCAATGGTTCCATTTCTTAATAAACCCTTGTTCACTAGTTGCAATATCCTCAGCCTTAATAAAACATCCCTTAGGTAAGTTCCGTATAACTGGTCTGCATCTTAAATGCTATACATAAAGGCAGAACCGGTTCGTCGAATAAAGCAGTTCGCACTGTGTTCTCTGAGCTATGGCAACATTGTATGCCCTTAGAACTCGTCATAAGCTTTCCCATGGATCGTCTCGTTGGTGCTTTGGTCACAGTTCAGGCTAAAAATGCCTCCATATCCTTATCAATCCCATCCTCTGCATTATGAATTCTTTTAAATGATTTTTGCGCAAGTTGTGCCACGATTACCATCTATTTTATATTTCCCTAGGTGTGACCTGAACTTCTATTTGCTCTTGCAGCGCCAACCACTTCCGTGTTGAGTCAGGATGCGCTGAAAATTCATCATTCCTCTTTGATGAATTACTGCGCTTAAATATTCCATCCCAAATTTCCAATTCGAATTTTTGAAACAGTTGATACGAAATCAACTCAAGAATCTAACATATTTGAGTACAAATATGAATACGCAAATCGCTACAGCGTTATGATCCGTAACTTATTTTCGCACAGTTTCTGCAACTAAATTCAGCGCTCGCAACCCTGAGGCAGATTTTAACTCAGTCGTACCCACGTCGATGAGCTCTTTAAATGTATGAGTGTAATGCAATTTTGATTCATTGCAGCTTAATGCACTGACCGATTCGGCTACATACATCGACGAACACCTCGGCGCGGTATCGTAGAGAATATCGCAGAAAAAGCGTCGTCGATTCTTTTAACAAAACATAGCCGACTAATCCACCATCAAATATGTTTAATTAGTGGAGCGACTTCCATCATGATGGTGTATGCACACAAGCAAAAAGAATAATAGGAGTGAACAATTTGCAAGATCCAAAGCAATGTAAAAGAAATGTGAGTAGCTGGGGCAAGGGGGTGGGGAACAGGATTAAAAATATTGCACTTTTTAGGAACCATATAAGGTTGTACGATAACACGTCGAGGATTCGCCCTTAGTTCTTCTTATGGTTTACCACAAACTTCCACTTCCTCGAAACGAGCGATTAGTTGCTATCCGATGCATTTAATTCGATCGCGTTATTCTGCGTGAAAATACTGGCATTGAACGCAAATGCAGCACCCGTTGTCCAGCTGCTCATGTCGACTCGAGTGGTCACCCGCCGAACCGGTTGTATTAACGCAGCAGCCAATTTATTGTCGTGTCGTGTCGCAGCTGTGCGTTGTCTGTGTTAGGCATCGCCTGATGGCAATTCTACTTGCTCATCTCGGTTCCTCGTACCTTTTATTCAGGTCATTCGCAACTGCACCACCATACGATCACACCGAATCGATTCTCGCTAGCAGATTTCCAAACCACTCGCGGCGAACACTCCAGACGCAGCATTTTAGCTATGTATAAATATCATACTTCCTTTCATATGAGGCCAGTTGACTCTCTACTTGAACAGAATCCCCCTCGCGCTCGAATGGAAGCATCTGGAGTACGTGAAAATCGAAGCCTTTTTGAATGGAATCGCCCTTTCCAAGGACCGTGTTAAAGCAGTAATATTCCGGGGCCTCTGTTCAAGGAAGGAACTGCGGCGTATATTTATCTTAAGAAATCTGATGTTTGGTTCGCAGATAATGTCTAACAGTCACGCCATTTCAGCTGAGACACATATTTTTATTTTGTCGTTAATATGTTGCGAAAATTGCCTTCAGTTATTTATCCCATTAATTTTGTTATTTTTGGTTTGAAAGAATTACTACCGTTCACACCTTATTTGTCACTTTGTCCTCGAGTTCGAATGGAACCAACAGAATTATTTTGTTGAGAAATCTCAGCAATTTTGACAATAGTTTGTTTCGAAATTTTTTTAGCAGTACTCGTTCCGTTTGCTCAATTAGGGTTCTTTGCAAAGATGAAGATTGCCTAATTGTATATACAAAATGTGAAACGCAATGCATTTTGCTCCGTTGTGTGCTCGACAACAAAATGTGACACAAAAACTCTCTGATGGTTAACAACACTGTTATTTCGCGGACGCATACTCGATAGATATTTGTATAACGTAGATTGCATTTGAGACCATATAATGCGTTGGGTCGAGATGATATGATAGGTTTATGCTAACGTTTCTGCTCCTTGAGCCATAACCATAGCACAACAAAAAATCGATGGCCAGAGTATTCTCCAGATAGACTGCGAACGAAGGCAGCGCTGCTATGAATGAAAAAAAAAACTAATAAAGTACCACACATGCATAAGATAGCTAAGATGAGAAGGAAGAAATAAATGAGCGGCGGAATGGATAAGGCGAAAGGAGACGGGATGCACGAAGTAGTGAAGATGGGAGGTTGCGAAGAGCGGTCATAGGTCGTACAAGAAAAGGTTAGTGAGGGACAAAAGTTCGAAGCAGCCTCAATCGTTGGTTTATGTGAATGTATGAGGCTGGTCTCCGTGATTTTGCGAATGACTGTGCCCTTGCCTTGATCAAGTATTTTGACGGCAGTGTTAACCGTTTGAAGGTTTTCGCATTCGACTGTGTGCTTAGCCATATGACATATTGTGCTAGGCCGTGAAAGCGGTGGGGACAGACGTATCTAACATGTGCTCTCTGATTCGCTCGTGCAAAAAAAGGCCTGTTTCACCGATGTGTGTTGCACTGCATGCATAAAATTGAATGTAACAAACAACATCCTTCAAGCAGAAGCTACCCGGCTTATTTCAAGGGTAAAATGACGCATTTCGAATTGTCATAAAAGAGACGGTCATATGTTCTGTTACGACCAAGAATTTGTCGGAATGAGGGGAGAGGAATGACGATTAGTTTAAGAAGGTCGTGCTAGTTCAGGATGGAGACAAGTAGTTCATCTGTTAAACTAAAGCTTATGTAGGGTATGCATAAGGAGGTCCGGACCTCCTCGCGCTTACTTCGACGTGCGCATTGATAAGATGCCAATGAGTGGAGCCGGACAAGTCGTTGGACTGATAACCGTTCTTGGCGAGAATAGACTATGCTTCGCGAACGAAGGCATCTCTGTACGGTCCTGATTTGAACTGAGGTTAACTGAGTGAACGGTTTTAAGAAACTGAGACAGGACATTTGCTTTTGATGCTGCGGGGATGAGTGGAGCATGCATTAACAAAAATATCTGCAAAGAATGGGTTAGTGTACCAAGAGGATGAGAATATGCCATTAGAGAGAGAAATACGGCTGTTAAGAAAAAAAAGCCTTTAGCTGAAGGGTTTTTGATGGCAAGAAAATCTGAGGGTCAGCGTGTTCTCAACTGCAATCTATCTCATAGGAACTCTCTGATGGTGCAAGTGCTCGGTGATTAACTGATCATGCTGCAGCGCACTTCCGAGCTTTTGCGAACAGCGGTAAGTGCCACTTCGAACCTTTTCGTGCAATGAAACAACACCACAACTCGATCGACAACCAAGCCGTTTTATCTAAACATCATTCAGTAACGACCTTTTTCATGGAAAATTTTCATCAACAACATTGCCAGATGCGGCATCCATTTTTTAACCGAAAATTCGGAAACGATGGTGGAGTACGTACAAAAACTGGCTTATAATGGCGCTCAGAAACGATATAACTGACTGGGCTTTATCCATCATGACCTCCATAAAATCACTAGAGTGAATCATGTGGCTGAAAGTTTTTTAATGGCAGTTTGCCTTCAATTTTTGCTTTTTCCGTTTAGTTGCAGTGTTTCATTCGAACTGGACCTACTGCCGTGATATTTCTATCGCTGTGTATCCCTTTTTAACATTTTCATCGAATAATCGTGAATTGGCGAAACTAAAACTGCCTAACACGTTGTTTAGCCTTCTGAAGAATTTCGCAAGTATTTTCCAAATTTTAGGTTGCATTAAGGACGATGAACGAACGGCTATCATCTCTTCGGCTTCGATTGACCGGTAAAATACCACCTGAACTGAACACAGATTTTCACATGATGCGATGGCTGAAAGCATACGACGAGGTAATTAATTAACGTATTAGTGTGCACGAATACCTTTTCAGTTACTTGCTCTGCAAAGTTGATTTCGTTGAAAACGTGTAAGTTTCGTTGAACTAGGTCGACCATTTTTTTTCCCTAATCAATAGCTGCGTGCTAAAAATTTGAAACTCATGTACAACGCAAGTACTGCTGGAAAATTTGCTTTATAAGAAAGTAATAAATAATTATTTCAAAACTCGGCCACAAGCACAGCTCATTCGCATTTGATGTCTTTCCATATTTTCTGCCGTCAGTCAACTGCCATAAACGTTGCTGCATTTGCTGCGCGCAAGATGTAAGGGCTCCTGAGCCAAAATAATTATTCCTTGGCTGCTTTGAAAAGATGACGCGTGATTCGTGTTTTTGAGGATGCTCCAATTCCACAGCCATGATTTTTCTGGATCAAAGGAAGGTTAGAGCAGGGGTGGATCCAAACCAAATTTTTGAAAANGTTGCAGCTGGAGCTGGAGCCAATTTAAAGTTGAAGCCGAGGTTGTGTTGAAGTTTTGCGAGCGGCACAGCAGGAGCGGGACCTAGAGGCAGACTTTCCAAAGTCGAGGATCAGAGGGTGAGTTAGGTTTTCCCAAAAAGCAGACGTGGACCTGGCCTTTTCGACGTTGGAAGCTAGATTTTTGCACCGTAGCTAGACTTTCTAAGGCCGGAACCGAAATGGCTTGCTCTTTATAAAGCTTGGCATAAGTTGCAGAGGTTGTGTTTATTCACGTGTCTATCAGAAAAGCTGGAGTCGGAAATCACTAAAGCCAAGGTTACAAAATGTTCTAGGTGCAGTGCATAGCGAACGCCTCAAGACAAATAAAGATTCTCTCTCTCTCTCTCTCACACACACAAACGAAATAAGCTTGTCTAACTTCTGGTGGTATATATGCACCCCAAATCCTATTTCGTCGACCTTGGGATAGGTACTGTGTAATCAAGAGTTTGCGTAATTCTGCATATTATAGCTACTATATTTGTGTAGCTGAAAATCCTCTCATTTAGGGGCAGTGATCTTTGCGGATTAGAATGAGTCCGGGACTTAAACCGGAGCATAGCCATCGTGAAGTCCAAATCCTGAGCCATTATTCACAGAGAATAGAGATGAGGTCGCTGTGAGACCAGCTGTTTTGGAGGTCAGAGCTACAGCCGGGGCAAAATTTTGGGATGCTCGGAGTGCCAGCTGAGGCTTGATTCTCGCAAGGCGCGTAACGGAGGCTTGAGCCAGACCGACGTCATCAGAGGCGGAGCCGCAGTTAAATTTTTGGAAGCTAGGACCCTGATCGTAGATAAGTAATTATATAGGCCGCGGTCGAAATCCGAACCACGAATCCCCGAAAATCGGGCCTGCAGTAGAAACCAGGTTCTCCCAGATGACAGGACCAGAACCAGAGTCACTTCATCTTACATGCCTAAGCCGGAGCGGGGAATCTCCATCCCATCCGTAGTTCGGATCGGAGCCTAACCAATTTGTCAGGACCTTACATCACTGGTTCAAACAAAATTTCTCAGCGTCATTCAATTGTAATTAAATTAACAGCATGTTTATCTTGTATTGATTCAGCTGTTGCCTCCAGACAAACAGACTGATTTGAACCTTAATCTCGTTTTTCGTTTCGAATATCATGATCGTTTCGCATAGTTATGGTACGATGCGCCGATATGATTTGTTCTTCTCCAATGACGAGAAGCACTGGTCATAACATAGCGTTTGGGCAGATAGCCGATCAATGTAAAAAGAAGCATAAACAAATGGCTAGCTTGAATCTTTGAATCTTTATTCCACGTTAAGGCAAAACTAATTGATCTTTACAGTGCAGAAAGTCGCTTTAAAAAGCTTCCATCTCAATTCGCTTTATCGTAATATTTATTGTTTACAGAATGTGGATTCATGTGCAGCGAAATTTGAGGAATATATAAGAATAAGGAAAACACTCGGGTATGCCTTTGTCATAATTTCTCTAATAGTTTTCATTTGCAATAAACGATATCATGGACAACACTTGATGCTGCGAAACAAGTTTAGCGCTTGAAAGGCGCGTGCGCAACATTGCTATGTAGTGATTACGTTCTTTTATGCTTCACCTTCTGAATTCACTCTATTGTGCGAAGTGGATCGGCATCTCGATGTGGAATTGGGCGAATTCTTTCGTCTACCAATGGTTGTAAGCCTGAGAGACCCTACCGCTCGGCGAAAAACTCATCCCTTAACCTTTTGTTCACCAAGTTTTGAACTACGTTGACATTTCACAGAACTAATGTATCAGTTGTAGTTTTGTAGTACTGAAGATTGATAGTGTAGGTCTATGAACAATTTCCACTACTGGCACTTCATATCCAGGTTAAAAATATTTTTTGCTGCATTTTAAGTTTGTGACTATTTTAATGATGGTATGCGGTTTTAAGTTATAACGCACCGGATGCGACTAAAAACTTCTACCAACGGCCGGACGTTGAGAAGTACGGAAAATTTCTAACGCAGTCACGCTTAACGGACGAATGGGTGAATGAGAAGGACAATGGCATCGTTTTTGTTGAGATGCCCTTCGAAGATCCTAAAAAGGTGAAATTTCAGCCAGCTCCGTTTAGAGGCTAGTTCTGGATGATAAACACACACAGCTAAAAATGTAAATCAGTTTGAATCGAATAGTTCTCAGACTTTATGATCATTTTAGTGTTTCAGGGTTTTCCAAAAAACGGCCCCTTTACCCTTTAATAAAAGGTTCCCTTCTAAAGGTCCCCTTACCCTGAACCAGAGACTAATGAGCCAGATTTGTTTGTCGGAAGATGTGTTGTTTTTTTTTCCAGATCATGAAGAGTATACGTGTCAGTGATTACCTCAAAATTTTCTTCGGTTACTGTGAGTTCTTTCAAAATCTGGTTTTGGAGCGAGAAAAGCAAACTGGTAAACGGTCGCATGGTATCTGCATATATGATCAGAAGGGCTCATCGCTTCTTCCGTACATGAATCCTATGGCACCGATCAATAAATTGCTTACTGTGAGTATTTTGCTATTTCATCAATGCAGCTCTGCAGGAGTTCATTCAAAGGACATTATCGGTGGCGAAATCAGGAGGCAGACGGTATGAGCGAACGCGTTAACAGAATGCATAGATATAAGTAAAAAAAACAGTGCTATGCAATGATTATTCATTTTCCCTCTGTGCGGTATCCACGCAGAAAGAAAAAATCATTCCAGTGGGTTGAGACCGAGTGTGCTGAGAAAAAGATGCAATAGAGTTGTCAACTAGCGTGGGGGGAGGGGAGAGGGGGGAGTGCATCCTTTGCTTGCTGATTGCCTCAAAATTTTGGTACTACTAGCAGAATCACTGTGCGATAGATTCAGATAACTCCTTTCACCGCGTGAAAGAGGTGGATGTTTTCTTCAAATATTACCTTGTCAGTAAAGCTGCGACATCGCTTTTACATTCTAAGATGTAAAGCACTGGAGGAGTCGAATGTGGCATCGTTTTGTTAGACTTTGCCTGATTGGACTTCTGCCCAAAAACCAATCTGATGAGCAAAACTAGTCGTATTTGCCATTGCTCTTCCGCGCATTCATGCACACCCATCTTTTGATGCCTATATCTATGGCTGCTATCAACGAGGTCTTCTTTGATGAAAACTTTCCGCATCCATTACAAAGCCAACCATCTTTTTCAGGCAAGAATATATCTGTGGCTCGATTACTACAGCGAATTGCTTAAGCACGTCATAATCGTTAATCCTCCAACGGTACTTCCTGTTATCTGGAAGGTTACTAATATTATCAATTGACTTCTTTCTCGAAATTGTTCAGACCTTTAGCTTACCCAACAAATTCATGCCACGCTTTCAATCGTGAACTTACGCAGTTCTGGGCTTGTGCTAAATTCATCGTTGTGAGCCAAACTAAGGGCTTCTGAATTTACCAAAGTTTTAGAATCATGCAACAGCTTTGTTAGAAAGTCCAGTCTTTCCCGAGACCTTAAAAAGTCGCTTTGCAATTGGGTAGTCTTGCCCCACACTATTGCCACCTTCCACGCATAACCTGTAACGTAAGATGTTCCACGAGCAAACATATCGTCTTTGCTTTTATGGCACATTTCAGCCAGTTGGGCCTTTTTTAGAATCATTTTACGCACTGACTGGTTTGCGCGTAATCATTCGATCGCTGCTTAACGTGTCAACTATATTGTCTTTGAAACGTGCTGTCATTTTTCTGTAGCTCACTTGTTAAATAGTCCAAAAATTTCTGCTAAAAATAAGGTTGTTTCGAAAAGGACTGAATGTTCTTCATGTCGAATAACGCATCTCCCTCGTCATAAGCAGCACACCCCAGAATACCTAACATCTTTCAAAATGGATGTTCGGTGAAGCATACGGGAAACAAGTTAGAATTCTTGGGCTCGGTTTGCCTTTCTCGCCAACTGTTTGTGCGAATGTGTGTGCGTGTTCGAAGGTTGGTTGGATCTCGGTTCGGACAAGTGCCTTTCGCAGTAATATTTTTAAGATCAATCTGGAACCAGTTGGAAGTTTTTTGCGCCCTCCCCTTTGCATTAAAAGAAGAATTTTATTTGCTGGCGACTCGTCGATTGCGCGAATGGAAACATGAACGGATCATTCATCTGCGCCATTGCCTACCTCCCCACGACCGATGAATAAAATAAGGGGGAAAACACTGAACTTATAGAAAAAGTGTTTTCGAAACAGATCGGCTATATTCGAGAATAGCTGGTGCGCAGCGGCCTGATGAAGTTCGCATCTTTCTAAAACTGAGATCCTTCGAATTGCTACTTAAAGGATAATCGCGTATAGAGAAGTCATGCGGTAGATGAATTTGTAGGTTGCGTCAATGATACTGCCCTCAAAAGTGCACGATCGATTTTCGTTTGCAAAGCGGCTTCCGATGCAGTTGCTCCCTCATCTGTCGATCAGAGCGATTCCCGTCGCTTACGGAGGTGAGTACCGAGCAAAATCTGACATGGATAACGGATGTCTTCGTGCGGTGCCAATTTCTGAATCAGATTGCCAGGTTCGAACAGTTCGCATATTTCTGAATCACTAACTTCGTTCCTATGTAGAAATACAGATAGGTTGCAAAAAATAAGGTCTACTTCCGTACCACTCACTGTAATACTTATTCAGAGCAGTTGTGAGCCTATTTCTAAATGCTCGGCGCAGTTCGAAAACGCTTCTTGACCACGCGATTTGTTGCGCTCAAGCCACCATAAATGCAAATTTGCTATGATGCCTTGCAGATGCTGGGGTACAAATGCTTGAGAGGAGTTCAATTTTTGGAGTTGAACGCACAGTTCGATGAACCAGTTCAAAAAGCAAAAGAACCTCTTGTTCGTAAACCCAGCGTTGGGAGAATCAAAGAGGCAGCCATTCCAGTCCCACCTAATCAGCATCGCATTTTCTTTATCTCAATCTCATTTTTGGAAACAGCGATGCGTTTGTGATACGTGAGCTCGAGCTTGCGCAATAATCCCAAAACTAGCATGACCGCTGGCTGAAAAATTAATGTGAACCCTCGTCGATATCATTTGTTAGCAAGAGGTCAAGCGCGTTCTCCTCACGGGTCGTATCTCTGAATAGGCTCGCCAAGCCGCAGAACGGCTCGAGCAAATGTACCAAATGCGTATTTCACAAATATTAGTAACCCACCTTCATCCCCAATAACTGCTTGATCTCCACCCTCATCTGCGCGCTCCTCCTCGACCTCATCAGTGTGTAAAGCCTTAAACTCTAATCTGGGTATTTAAAGTTATTCTTCTAAATCAACCATTCCCTTATTATACGCTCCGTTGAGTGTCAATAAATTTCAACTTCAAGAAAATCAGTTTCAAAGTGCTGGAAGAGCTGTTTTGTGCTATATCGCTTACAATCGGCACTACTGTTATTATCTGTTTTTGCCATCACATGCATAATCGAACGTTTGCCAGCGTGAACTACAAGTTGTTGATAAGGCTGAACGGCAGTCGTTCTCTAAAGATTCAGGAAATCATGACTGCAGTCAAATACAGTATATCAAATGTGAGCTGTACTCTACATTTCGATGGCAAGTTCGGATGTTTTCACATTCCCTTACGCCATGTCCAGATTTGAGGAGCAGTGAATTACTGCGACAACTTAGTTATATTAAAGGGGATGTTCACATTCATCCCCATGTGAACGTTGTCTTCGATTTTATGCTCGTATCTTACAAGTGTTACCTGTATTTGATTAACAGTAATAATAACGTTTGTTTCCAGCAACAAGCAGGAAAAACATGCAGAGGTTCGTTGAAATAGTAGGTAGAACAGAAATAAAGAAACGAAAACGAAGCTGAAATGGAGAATTTGAGCAATGATGCAAAGTCACCTGTAACCCTTTGGATGCATCACATCCCTATTCCGGATATTGTGGTTTCCTTTACTGTGTCCAAATGGTGAACTTTGGCGCCATTTTTGGCTTTTCGTCTCAATTCTACCTGCAAATTGGTATAGATAGCAAGCTGTTTGAAGCAATCAGGTCAAATCTGGAAGGACCACTCGTTAGATGTGGAATTCAACGAAATAGTGGTGCGTGCTGGTGAGACGCTGCGTCTTCTCTATAACATTCGGAAGGAACAGTCAATACTATATGAATTTTGGACAAATGGTGACGTGCAGTTTTGGATCACTCAAGGTATGCATATCTCCGATTAGCGTTGCTTCAACGGATCCCAACCCTCAAGGGCCCTTGAGCTCATGCAACATCCCCATATCTCGCCCTCTTCCACAGGACAAGGTATGGAGACTATTTTCCCTTGTCAGTTCATTAGATATATTCAAAATAACTGCGCAAATTTACCTGACGCTTTGACCTTTCAATTTTCAGTGTTACAGGCCTATTTCTGACTCGACTCGAAATTAGTGTAAATCATTTTTATTCAAAGTTAACATTTGGCTTATTCATTCGAACAGATAGTACTGCAACGAACTGGATAGGGAACAACACGTTGTACGTGAGAGAATTTTTTTGCCAACAAATGAAATTTTCACATCTACTGGTATCGAAATGAAAGCACTGTTAGTGTATTTTGAATTGGTGAAAATAATATGCAATACTATGAAAAGCTTTCTCACTTGCTAACTCTATGTTTTGCTTAAAAAGCCGTTGATGCTTTAAGAACTTTTAATTTGTTTTTCGCCTCCAAAACAATAAGCCAGTAGTATCTAGAACAGTGAATGAGTAAATAAAAAAACTAATCAAACTTCTTATTCATTTTTTTCAAACTGACCTATTTTTTCGCCACAGTCTCACGATGTGACTTTCAATTTATTGCTGGAAAATACTTTTGCTCACCGTCCTTTTTACTAGGTGGTGTTTTTGAAAAAGACAAATAATCATTGTCGTTCATTCGGACACACAATCGTTTACAGGAGATGTCGATCTGATTCCAAAATTCAAGTTGTCGACGCCGAAGCTCTCAGAAGAAGGCTGCCATAAAGCTATTGATGATGGCGAGATTTTCGTGAATATTTCCAACCAAAGCAAAATGTTCTCAATAAAATTACATATGGCTGTACGAATTGTGTGAATACACTTCTTAATCGCTATCTGCGAGTGTTCACTGCAAAAACATTTGAAACGCATAGTTGAAACAAGTGCAAAACTCCATTAAAAAACTACTTATTACATACGACAAAGAGGCTGACGATCACGAGATGCGCTATGGTGTTCGCTAATGATCACAAAGTTCAATTACATCAGATATTGAAAAAGGAGCGGCCAATTTTCAGCGCTCGCATACAGCTTTTTTGGACGTGTGCACCTGTGCCGAAAAATAAGTAAACTGAATAAACACGACTGAACTGCATAAGCACAAGGCAAAATGCATAAAAACTGTGCAACCACAAGGTAAACTGTATAGGCACAATTCAACTGCTTCTTTCAATCGGCTGTGCAATCTTCAACGCCTTTTCATACCAGCACAAAATTTCTGGACGCTCCTGTTTTCCAAAGTCCACCTCCATCCCGATATTTTTCAACTGAACAATGATCAAGAATGTGCGCCATTGTTGAGGTCATGTGGAACTATTCAGGTGCTGCTCCAAGTGTGCGCTTATAAAATGTTCGATTACGCACACAGGACAACGCTATCCATGACAGTCGACAGCTTTGTGAGTAGCAAAAATCATAGAGAAAATTTCTGAAAGAAATCAACTGGGAAAATTCAACGCAATTTAATGCCGAATAATACTTGGATTAAAAATAAAAGGCGACGATTTTTCTCAGTCGGAGCACAATCGCATTATCGGGGTCAAACGGTAAACGAGTTGCCGCAAAAACATCTATCGCCATGTCTTCAATGCAACATCGTTTCGACGCGCTTTCTTCTTGTCTTGATGCGATGAGTGCAGCAAATATATAGGACAAGGGCCGCGTTGGCATTCATTTGGTGAAAGTTGACGTTGAACATTACGTCTCACAAGGTCACCTTTTTCAAACGTTATACATTCATATTGTCTTCTCTTAACCGGCAAATCATATCCACGTGGTGTAGAGCGCACGTTCAACATTCTACAAAATCCTTACACACTAACCAGATAAACCACTTTATTCGTTTCTGCTATCAGCCTACCTGATGAAAGAAAGCAGTTCGATCGTCGTTCTATTCATATTTGTGTCTCTTGTTCGTTCTACCATATTCCGTAAGTGAAAACCACTTTCAAATATTTCTTTTTTAACAGTGTTCCTTAGTTCTGCATCACGAAGACCGCTTCTGGAAAATGAGCTTCGGTATTTCGCCGTATTCATAAATAAGTTAGATCCGTTTTTTAGGAGGCGACTTTTCATCCAATGTAGGAGCGAATCCAGCAGAAAGGAGGTCAGATTACATCTCGAGGGTTTTCCCTCTTTAATCTCACATTTATTCCCATATCATTCATTCATTTCTTCGTTTGTTTTACTTTTAGAAAAGGTGTCCATAAATTTTCATTGACGAGGTCGGCAGTTTTCACTGTGATTTACCAGCTGACGACATCAGCGTCTTGTGAGGAGTCCATTACCGTCCTTTTACTCCCCGACTCTCCGTTCGTCGTTCGCCCCCAGCTCCCACCCGGAGGTTTCTTGGTCTCTTCTGCTGAAGATCGCCTGTTGTCGGACACCGTTTCCCGTCAAGGGGCGGTTCTTCGACGATTCTTCGACTTCTCCGTCGGAGTCATCTCCTGGCGGCTCGCTTCCGACGAGGTTTTTTCATCGATTGAAGGACGATCCAAGCTCGAAAACACCATGTATCAAACAATGTAGCTGTATTCGACCGCTTTTGCGGAGTGCTGCAAAACAGGAGCTCCATCTCCTCGCTAATAAACCCAACATCCCGAAACAAGTGGGCGAGGGCGGATTACCCAAAGCGTGCGGTGCAAAGTACGCGTCTATCATCTAACCATGTTATTCAGGTGTTGTTAGCGCGCTCCTGAACAATTTTTTTGCAGCGACTCAGTGTTTCTTGCCAACTTTTCATCGCGGTATTTCGAATTCGCAGCCAATCGCTGAACTCTGGAGAGTGACCGCACACGACTGCCTAACTTATTGCATTGTTAGTGCACCAAAGGCTGGTGTAAGCGTTTTCTTTTCTTTAACTGTTCTTTTACTTTTCCTCGGGCTTTGAGCACCTAATGCAAAATGGTCCTAGTTGAATTGGGAGGACTGATACTAGCTGAAGTAACATACTGTTTACTGAATTCTTTATGTTTCTCCTCAAATGCTCGGAGTCATCTTATGGTTTTTGACATGCTTCAAACGTAGCAGTATCTGGGAAGTGCTTAAGCAGCAGTGAAGAAAAAAACCTGTTAGTTATAACCTCATTTTTATTATAGTAGTAACAATGTGTGCCCAAACCTTCAGGATCAGTGGTCAATTTGGCGCCAAAGCAAAATATGGCTAGCGAACACAGCGGTATGATCTTATATAAGGTGCTGAATTTGAGTTTTATGTTTTTAGGACGGATGCGCCGCTGTCGTTTACCATAAACATTTTTCCACATGTCAGCTTTATGGCCATGATGGTGCTTTCAATGGTGCGCAGATTGTTTACGCATCGGGCCACGACTACTACAACAGAACCAGTTTTACAGGAATCTGTAAGGACAGACAGGGTTTGTGATGACTTCAGCTATGCTGTCTGCATCTCCAGCCTCGTGCATTTTGCCATTATGCAGAGAGTTAAAGGGAAGTGGAGCTCTACATAGACCCGTTTTATCTTTGAAAAGGAGCGCGCGCATATATAGCCCGACAAGGCCATCTGCCAGCTTCTTTGGGACATCGCGGTTAGCTAAGGACGAACCATGAAATAAATTTATGCTGTTTTGCGTGCTGCAGAACAAGTCCGTTCAAAGAAAGATCATCACTCAAAATTTTCCGAAAGCTTCCATGTTTTTTTGTTCGAAAAATCCCCTCGAGAGCTTGGACATATAGTCTGAGATCTTTTTCAAATTCGACATTTGCACTTGCGACGTTTTCACGAATTGGTGATAGGAGAGATCAGGGAAGGAGGATCATTGGAGTTAGTTTGGAATTGGATGAGGCCGCATCACACTGAACGAAAGAAAAAAGACGCGGATTTCAGAAACTTTTCACGTAATGTGCCCTTATTCAATTTCCTTTAAGAGCCTCTATATTTATCAGCTCACTGTGATAAACTTCTTGAAGACATTCTGTCAAATCTCCCACGAGCAGTGGTGATTGTGCTGCACTCGATATGCTTGAGAAATTCACGAAAAGAATAAACCATTTTCCAAGAGTACACAGAGTTTTTTCAAAAATCAGTATGTAATTTTTGAAAAAATTCAAAACTTCTCCAGTTTTTCAGTGCCAAAACGTGGCTATCAGATGGAGAAACGACATAAGCAGCACGCTGTGCTTCAGCAGTCATTTTCGAAACCTATAGAATATTCGGAGCTTTACGCCAACAACAAGAAGGGTGAAGAAGTCTCCTCATCGAATGAGGGCACATGGACCACACCCGACGTCTTTTCCATCCCAGAAACCTTGTCCGGCGCTGAATACTCAGGGACGCCGAGAATAACTGCTGTAAATGCCTCCAACAAAGTGCACGTACTATTTCTTAACCAGAACCTTGCATACGGTAAATGCCATCACTCATTTTCGTTTCAAGTTTTGATATAGCACATCTGCAGTTCTAGTCGTAGGAAAAGATTTATGTTAAAGGACGGCGAAAATTTTTTCTCAGGTAGATGGAATGATTATTCATGCTTTTTTCAAGATAATTTTAGGGCTGGGAAGTTTAGAGCAGTTGATAGGCCAGTTGCTTGGAGGTCGTTGAATGGTGGGGCTAAACAAACCAGAGAAAAACTGATTCAAGAATACATTGACCTCCCATAACAGCTGCAAAAAGAAGGCAGACGAGGTGAGTTTAATGATCCTGACTAGTTGTGAGCTCTGTTCAGATCAAACCTATTCCCCGGTTCATGACGAAAAAGGTTGTTTTGTGGGATATGTACTTTTCCCATCCTAATTATTTATACGTTCCATGTGATCGAAAAGATATTTGCTTTGCTGGAACGGTATGCTACTTTACAGCGACATGCTCGAGCAATGATGAAGTTGTTGGTTATTTCATCTTCTCTGGCTTTGAGGCAGTCAGCGATGTACAACCCAACAAGCTGAATGGAATCGAGCAAACTGCGTGCAGTGCATATTGCACTCAAAACATCGTACGTTCTTCACTTGAATATGGGTCGTTCGATGTAACGGGTTTCACGCAGTTTTTAATCAGACCTTATAATTTTTGTAAGGAAAGTTTGAGCGAATGAAATACCGTTATTTTAGAGCAATTTGTTTGTTTGCCGAAAAAAAAAAGAACTCTTAGCTTGCTCCAGTCGAGTAAACGGATCACTGGGATAGATGGGAAAGTTTGGTTTTCAGAGATAGCCTTTCCTATATTTTCGGACAAGGGACACTTTTCCAGAAAGAAGAGATGTTCTGCTCATTGAAAAAAAAATTACTTTATGTATGAACTATAATCCTTATAATTTCTTGTATAATGATCGTAGTTTTGATCATTATACAGGAAATTATAAGGATTCAACAACCCAAGTAGGTCGAAGGTATTGGTAGAGCACCCAAGAGACAATGTATAGTGCAGGTGTTTTCCGAAATTAGCTTTATTTCAGGAGGCAAGTGGTCTTCCAGTTCCATGCTATTCTGTTAATTACAGTCCTACTACTGAAGAATGCCGTCTGTACAGTGCCGACGGAAAAAGTGACAACGATGTTGTACGGCTTCAAAAGAATGCCGACATGGTTTATCTGGACAAATTTTGCATTTCAGGTACTATCACAACTATTCTAATAGCTTTTTAGCTGGATGGGTCGTCAGGTTTACACTGGTTTCTGTTTGTTGTGTACAAGTGTGTTTCCGAATCTCTTATCAAACCTCACCTTTTATTGTCGCAGCCTGTTTTTTGGCCGTCTAATTATGTAAAACTGTTCAATATGTGTATAGTTCACTATGAGCCACCGACGAGCAACTAATTAGGATATCTTCTATATCACTTTAGATTCTTCAAGGATTATTTAGAAAAAATCCGACTGCACTTGGGAAAGGATGGCTTCATCCGCCAATAGTAGTTGTATTTGTTGAAGATATGCGTATTGGCTGTTTCCATTATCTATGGACGTATATATGTTCTAGTGTTGCCCAAATTCAAAGTTTAGGACGTCTTTATGTGTTCTTAGAAATACTGTGGAGTTGTTCTGCTTGACGCTTCGTATGCTCCCATTCCTAGGCCATAGCAAATCGTGAATGAAACGCACGCCGTCTAATTTTGCACATCGCGCGAGTCGCCCACTGCGCACGCGGAAACGAACATTAGCGTAAACCCAACCCTGCACCTTGCACACAAACAGTGCACGTCCTGCTTTTCCATTTTCTACATCATCTACCGCAAAGTGGGATGGAATGTTATGGAACATGTAAAGGACAGTAGGCATACAGTTCAATTCTGGGTGGGAAGTAGGTACCATAGCTCTTACGACGCTAACTGCGCCAGTTTATGAGTTATTGCGTAATAGAGATCGCAGGTTCAGATACGCTTGGAGATATTCGCTTTGATTTGAACGTTCATATAGAGTTTAGTCTTATAATGCGTGCCTCAATGAGGTGCTCGACCAACAATTTTAGCTGTAATTAATTGCAGCCAAAAGGTGAATCAGTGATCCGATCCCACGTTCAGAAGAACATGATTTCCAAGCATTCTAGTAGTACTCGAAAGCGGCATTGTTTTACCGCTGAGGCATTCCTTACTTCTTCTTATTGCTTATTTTCTTTGTCTGTACCAGGTGAAGTGACCATTAGACAACGTTGAGCACTTGCAGTGCCTTTACGCTCGAGGGACATATGCACACCGGAAAGTTATTTCGCAGTTCATCCTCATCATCAGATTGTAAGAAACGTGATCGACCATTCACGAAACACGGCTTCAGTTCGGCACTGTATGTCGATTTGTGTGAACAGCCCACAGTGCGGAGTAAATTTTTTTCGTCTTTTCTTTTAAAGGAAATGAGCAAATGTGACTCATTCCCTCTGTTGCTTTTAATTTTTATTGTTTTTTATGTTGCTTTCACGTTCACCATTTGGCTTGCACCCCGAAATGTGGCCGCTGCACGAGCGCACTTTTTAGCTCGGCAAAACATTTGACAAACAATTGAACACATCACGCATATGATTCGCTATTTGTTGGGGAATAGCCTTAACGTGCCTTCGGGAAACATGTTTTCGATACACGACTGTTAACAGCACCTCGATAGGCCTATCGACTACGACTTCTTGCATATAGATATCCGTGGTCAAGAGCCGCTTTGCAAATTTTAAGATTTTTGATGTGTGGCAATCTGATTCCTCTTGCGAGGGACTATTTGGAAAATTTTTTCGTTGATTCATTTGTTCGGGAATCTTGTTTCTTCTTTTCTCGCTTGAATTTACCCCTAGCTTCCTTGGTTGAAGAATCTTTTCAGTAGTGTTTTTGCGTTCTCAAAATTACGGGGCATTTTTAGGAAATGAAATTTTGGGAAAGCATCGCATTTCGTCACCTGTCAGGTACGGAAGAGGTTTATCCAACAGTCGCTGGCTAGGATAGAATTATTCTGAATTCTTCGGTAGCATTATTACTGAGAGGCATTACTTGTAACAGCCATTTTTTAGCTGCTTCAAAGTGAAATTCGCATTGTAAATAACAAAAAGAGCTGTTAAATTGATAGCTCTGCTCACTTCGTTGCTGACATTAGGAAATCAGCCAAAAAATCTCCGTCTTAATCATTTCTGCATAACTTCATTTCGTGGACCCCATGAGCGCTTCTACGGCCTTTCATGAACGATTATCATATTCTTCCTCATACGACCGTTTTCACCGTTATATAGCTAGACGTGAATCATGAATCGATGATGATGAGCTGACTTTGTATAGGGATGCTAAAACAGGCGAGAGTCACTATCAGTCATGAAATAAGACCTCGTCGAATAGCGGGGCTTTACAAGGTGATACGAAATAGCAGTTTGTAACAGGCTCGTCCTCCAAAGAGCATTCGTTGCAGGCGGTCACTTACAAGAACGGACTGTGTCTACTACACGAAGGTAATCCCAAACATGATCCAAGCGTTTTGGTGGAAACTGATGACGATGCGATCGTTATAGAAAATGGATGCTCCGGAATGAGTAGACGAGGTAATAGGCAATCTGATAAGCAATTCGCCCTTTATTGACGTGTGCAGCAGTGACCTGTGCAACTTAAGAAGTATTTTTCATGTCCATTTATGGTAAAATGAATTATTGACCAATCCTCGCCTCTTTGTCTCATCTCATCTATATCAGTCAACAGCTGTGCAGGATTTATTGCTTTAAATGAGGATGGTGGGCCTTCACAGTTGTACAACAAGCTGGAAACGTCCAAAAGTAGCTGGCGCAACATATGTCCCTCTTAATCATCCGAAATCTGCATAATTGGATATATAAAAGCTCAAGAATTAATCCAGATGTAATTAGCTACAAACAGATGTATCTACCAAATCGAACACAATTTTGCACTTGAAACACTCTGCAAAATTGTAGTTAAGCGATATGCTTCCCTAACTTATGTACTTGTTTTCCAGAAAATTCCAATTTCTTACCCACAAGTCCGCATAACTAACTATGTTAATGAATGCTGTAGCACACAGCGTCCTGCTTCATATCAGCGAAGAATCGACTCGGAATGAAGCTTAAGATATTTGTCCTATTCGCTTACTTTTTCGGCGGAATTTGTGCGCCAGGGCAGAAATTTATGAAAGACGAGAAATAGATTTTGCTTAACGAATTTCCCCTCAGAAATGTTTCTGGTTCGTGAGTTAAAATTACCGAATATGCAAACACTTTCATAGACGCGTGCGCACAAACATGATGGCAACTAACGGCTTTCTGCGCAAGCTTCAAGATCATCCTTCGACTGATTCTTCAATGCTTTCTCCATATCAATTCTATTTATTTCTTTATATCGCTTGCATTAATCTGATACACCTTGTCTTCAAAGCCGCTTTATGCTTTCCACAAAATTGCAGCTTTATAGCTACGCACACGATGGTCACCGTGCTTCTGGCGTTCTAAAGTCAAACTCACATTCACTTAAAATACAAGCACACAATGCGTGTTTGCCAAATTGGAGCACATTCGCATATTTTATTGCGTTAAAGGGATTTGTTTGCAGCCAAACCGATTCGGGCCCTGTGGAGCGAGTGGGGTGAATGCGAGTTTGGCGTTGAGGGCGAAAGAGTTCGCGTCCGAAGCCGTGACTGCGGTAAACCGAACTGCACTGATATGCAGGTGCAGCCGTGCGAATAGAAACGATTGTTTTCACACATGAACTTCGTCACATTCCATTGTTTTATGCTTTCCTACTTCACTGCAGATATCGCTATTAAAGCATGCATATTCTTTACTAACATACGGTACTAACCACTACACACATTGCTCCCTTACGCATCTCATTTATAGGCGTTTCGTTGTAACTTACTGCTGGTGTTGCTCAATATGCCATAGTCATTAATCCGAAATTGTCAGAACCCTTTCAGGAATCCGTAACAGCGATCATCTTTGCTGTGCAACAACTGTCAAAGATACTGACACCAACCAGATCATATTGTACTCTTACAGAGACTATGTTCACATATTTTGGTGTTGTTGCGCATACGCGCATTCACAATGATCGCGAATCCTTTCGAAAAGATCGCAGCAACTTTCAATTGTTCTTTCTTTTGCAGCCACCGATAAAACAAAGCACTCGTCGACCGCTTTCATGATAGTCGCATTTTAAGCCAACGAATTAGCCTCAGCAAAAGCCACATTTTCTAAATTCTAGGGTCCTTCTTATTCTCTCTATTTTTTTTCGAATTTATATGTTTGAAAATTGCAAATACTCACAATACGAGTTGCTTCTAACTTGCAGCATTCACAACAACAACGTGTTTTCATTCAGAAAGCGTGTGTTCATGAAGCACACCTAGCGGCTAAGCTAACTGTCGTCTGAATGGTTTTCCGCTTACCTCGCCCTTTTTCTGGGACGTTGACCTTTCTGTGAATACTTCGCGTTCAATACGTTCAACATGTTATAAAATCGAGGGAAGTTGCAATTAGATGAGAAGTGTACTGTAAACTATTTTAATACGAGCGCTAGAAAAGCATAACTTCGCTAACGAAAGGAACAATCCATTGAGAAAAGGTAAACGGAAGCCTGAAATGCCAAATATTTGAATTTTGATTGTGCGCTCCATCATCATGTTTATCTCGTTATAACATCGTCTCCGCTTATAAGCATCTTCCTCGATTGCAAGAATTCGTTGTTTACGATTTCATGGGCAAACAATACATGACAAGATGTTTGGAAATCGCTCTTGCATATTTATCTGGATCATTGATAAGATATTTGAAATACGAAGAAAACGTGTGTATCACCAGCTTTTCTATAACATTTTTTTCCTTACGAAATGAACTGTATAGTGAATCTTATGAACCCTAGCCAGTAAGTCTAAACAGTATTGGTCATTCGGTCGTTTGTTTGTTTGCCTAATGCTTTCAAAATTGAAGAGATAAAGCGTCACAAATAAAGATAGATTGAAGGAGCGCCTCTTAGGAGCGCCTCTTACTGTGTTGGATTCTGCAGCTAACATATACTAACATGAGGGTATACCAGTACAGGAATGTTGTTTGGCTCCTAAAATCACACAGATGATTACCAATATTTGTTTTAAAGGTACTGAAAGCTGCACATGGCAAAAGGTTCTCCACCAAGACTTTTTATACTTATGAATGGACATATATAAATACGGATGAACAAAATGTGCGCCCTTCATACGCATCTGAGACCGTGGAAAATAGACAAAACACTTAAAATTTCCGATTCATTGTTATACCTTCGAACAGAGAACCCTGCAGTTTATCGGATTGAGTTTCCAACACGTTTCTTCGGATGAAGGGCTTATAAGCGGGTGAATACCGTCGCACTAACATTCCCATATTTAGCTCCTCTTTAGAGATATTTGTAGGAAACGCGGCTGAGTAATCGGCGTAATGTTCTTGTGAGATCGCTGTCATCTTTGCTTGGCGCCATTCTTTTATAGCTGATAAAATCGCTTGGTCGAATAACAACCTCATGAAGCGATCGTGATGACGGAGGTGGCAAAATGTTATCCATGCCTGCAACGCACAGTTGTCAGAAATTTCGATAAGTTGGCTTCTAATGTGGCTTCCATGCTATGACGCCGCGTTTTGCAAAATGTGGATAAATAGACTAGAGTAGAATTGGACTCAAAAGTTTGCGCTTTCTCATCGCTGACTCCCAGAAAATCAGGACGACTAAAACAACTATGATGCTTGCTGCTGTATAGTGAGTGTCGACCTAGCGCTTCGCAGATGCGAATGGCAAATGATGCTGCCTCACCAAACATGAAGCGAACAAATCGTTTGGCAATTTAACTAACAAATATATCCAGCAATATTGAGCAAGATGTTTGCAGCCGTCTTCTTCTAACTTTAACAATTTACGCCAAGCAAACAAGGGAAAGAACCCGTCTGAAAACAAGTTCTTCATTCCATCACTTGCACAGGGACATGTTTCGACAGAAACCAACCGAGGGAATTATGGCGCGCTATTTTGGAACAATGCAAACCTGTTTTCCTTCCTGAAAACAAGTTCTTCATTCCATCACTTGCACAGGGACATGTTTCGACAGAAACCAACCGAGGGAATTATGGCGCGCTATTTTGGAACAATGCAAACCTGTTTTCCTTCAACGATCAATTGCATATCAAATTCTTTCATCCCTTATGAGTTCTGTGACCTTAGAGCCAAAGAATCATTTGGCTGAACCTTTTTCTCAGTAAGTCCTGCATCCAATTTTTATTTTAGTTGAACAAAGTTTTTCATGGTACCAAATTTGAAATAAAAACGATGCAGAAAGCCTCCTCAAATCCTGCCATTGGACTCTTGCAGCATATTTTTGCCCAGGAGTAAGGAAATTACGTTATAGTCAATCCCTTCTTAATGAAACGGCTTTTGAACCCACGACTTCCCGCTTTTACGAAGGCTTAAATAATTCGTGCAGTCAAGTTTGATACCAAGTGAGAATTCGATCATTTGCATGTCACTGCAGATATCCTATTTGTGCTTGTTATGCCAAAGGTATACAAAAATCATGTATGATCCTATACAAAAATAATGTGTAATAACAATATGCATAACTAAAGCATACTCCACATAAGAATAACTGAACAGCTGATAGAGAACTGTTCTGATGAGCGCATAACGCTGCGGAAGTCGTCTCATACGACAAAACAATTGCTAGGTCCATGCACAAACTGATTTCGTTTAACGTTTCTTTTATCAGTTTTCTTAAACTGCATCCGATAAACTCATTTTCTTTTAGCTGTGAGCTTCCCACTGCGCAATTAAGTTCGACCTTGCTTTGCATCTTTCTCGCATCTTATGCGACAAAGGTCGGCCATTCATTCGTAGTATTTCCAATGAATTTAATAAACGCGTTAAAGGTCATGCTGCATGTAGTGAAAGAAATAAACAATTCAATTTTATAACTAGGCAAGTGCGAACATTGTAGCTAGAAAGCTAAGAGAAATAGAAGCAAACTCTATATCTTAATTAGCATGAAAAAAAACGTATATACTTAGCCACACCTGCTGGATTGTTAGCTACAAAATCTTTGCTGACTGTTTTTCAGTCCCACCCTCGCTCCCCCACGTAGAATTTCACAGAGTTCGCCTCTGCCATTAAAGAGGCCATGAAAGACGCTCCAAATACACAATCCTAGAAAGCTGAATTGTGCGAACGAAATTTCGAACAACGCCAAAAACGCAAGCTTCACAAGAAATATTCTCTTTTCTCGACTAAAAAGTTGAAAGCTTTAGTTTTCAGCTTGCATAAATTTAAACCGTATTTTGTGGACGCTGAAATGTCCACTTGCTAAAAATCAATATCTCAAAAGCGCTTTATAAATTCTATTCGTTTAGAATCCTTTACTGCGTACAATACTTCTTAAACGAATTAATAATTCATTGTAAACCATTTTCACTCTCAAACCGATAGTTTTAAATATCAAAATCACATGATCACGTCAAGTATTCACTGTTTGTTTGTTATTAATTGTCCATTTCTTGCTAACGCTGCTAGGCACCTCACCAGTTAGTGGAATAAACCTGATCTGATCACCGTTGTTATGGCATAACAACAAAGTTTACCAATAGCTCAACTGCTGGTTGGTCTTGACGACTCACTTATCATTCATCATCATACATTTATAAACATCCCAGCTATCTGAAGTATCTAAGAACAGGAGTGGAAAAAATGAGACGGGAAAAAGTGGGGGGAAAATGGAACAGAAATGGGAAAAGCAGAAATAGCTTACATTTCCAGAGATGCTTTTTGACATGAAGATTTATGTTAAAACATGCAGAAAATATACGATGGTGAATGGAAAATCCTGCCCCAAAAAGTTACATTGAGTGGAAATACAACAAAACTGCGCGTTAACGTACGTTTCCCATATGAAACCTTAAGTCAACAACCGTCTCAAGTAACTGCCGACTATTTCTTCGCTGTTTATCCTCATCCTTTTGTCCCTTTGTCCCTCCCTCATGTTCCTTCATGTGCTCTTATATGCTCATTGTATCACTGCCCAACTGCATGCGATGCCCGTTGACACGCGTCTGTCGAAGTTTCGGTACCTCATGCGATCGTTCGCCAGTGAGAATGTTCACAAAACTATAACAAACTGTTCTCATGCGTCTTGTGAGCTCAGAAACCAACAGCTGAGTTCGGTCGTTGAATCAGTCGTCGCAGAGGTAAGGGAATCGTGCATAGTTGGGATAAATGGATCGTCGAAGACGCCAACCACAATAGAAAATGTAGCTGTCTCTGCAAGACGCTCTCGTATGTTGACTTGACAACGCTTTCATGGCGCTACTTTCAAACACGACGGTCAATTAGTGGTTGACCGAGTATAGGAAAGTGTTGTCTCCATCTTTTCCCATCGTTATGCAATGAGAAAGGAGAAAATTAAACTGAGCAATGACCTGGATTTAACGAATATACCTGCGCTTGCTGGTGCTTTTAGTCGTTGAAGACGACAGCGCGTGCACCGGAGATCGTTAGCGTTCGAAGAGCACTCATCAAGACAGCGTGGCAAAGAAAGGAAATAGCGATCGCTGATTTGCGCTAACGCACCATCACTAGTGTCTGCCATAAGCAATAATACAATGACAACAGCCGACAAACCGACACCCGACATTTTATTATGATCCTGAATGCGAATTGCAGTCACGATTCAAGAACCATTAACATGCTCAGAAATCAAACGAGCTCTGAGGGACGAAAGCATCACATGCCCCCACCGAAAGCTAGAAAAACGCACAAAGTTAGGTGGAGTAGCAATATACACATTCTATACCCATGACGTTCTACGGCTTGTAACAATGAGGCATAGGCAATGATAGAGCCTCTCACTCTGTTTAATCACGGAACATCCGATCTAATTATGAAAAATTCAAAATTTATGCGATGCACTTTCGGAAAAAAGAGTGTAAGTTAGGTAAGCTGGTATTATGTACTTTAAAAAATGCACCCATAAGTAACTGCCTCAAAGAACGGCGATGAAAAATGCTTCAAAGTGCATTCGGTTTTCTAAACAACGGACAATGTGTAGGCCTGTTTTACCAAAGTGTTTTTTTTTTGCTTTTTAGTGCGGACTGGCCGGTTGTACGGTGCAGTCCAAAAAAAACTAGAATTTGCATGAAGCGCTCAATAGTCCTCACGAACGCCGGCGATCGAGATAAACTTTTGATGCGAACCTGATCTAAATCGTAAAGTGCACCTAACGGATTTCATGGCCATTGATTCTTCGAGCACAAGCTGACACACAAACCGCACATATTTTAGCATGAACGACCTGCTGCCATCGTTTGACCCTGCTGTCTCAGTCACGGAGAGACACTATGCGATAAAGCGATTTGAGGCGAGTCCCATATGCATTTGGAATTCATTTTTCATTTCTCACTAGTTGACACAATTATTAATATTTTGTTTATCTGAAAATTCACAAAAGGTGATCAATTAAAGAAGCGTCATAAAAGAGACAAAGCTTGAGAAGACGAGTTTAATTTAATGTGATTTTCTATTTGTGTGGTTGCGCTAAAGCAGAACACAGCTTCAATGACGGCAGAAAACCTGCAGAAATATGGCATATTGAAAGAGATGAGACATTCAAACAACTTTCGTGGTGCACGAATAGAACACAAAACTGTGTGCAGAAATATGCAATAATTAAACCGGAAATCGCAATCCCCAGGTAATCCTTGTGAAAAAAAAATGAACGTCCGTGTACTTCAATTCCTAGCCATTAACACGACGACTGTTCACGCATTAGGCTTCTCGTTTTTTGCGCATCAACCGTACGTTTCTGTGTGACTTCACGAACTCGATCCATATGCGAAAAACCATCAAAAAATTACAGATTCACAAGAAATGAATTCACCTATAGCGTTTACATAATTTTACTGCAGCTTTCGAGCACTTGATGAAAGTACTCGAAAAATTGCTTGAGATTTCGATCTTCTCTGCAATCATTCGTTTTCAGCTACGCTTTGATTTAACTACTTCTCCTTAGTAACATAAGCTGCACACAACAATGCATTATAGCCGATTACTTTGTTTCCAGCGCTCCAATTCACTCTCCTACGCACAACTACATGATTCCTTTACTTTCGCAGCAACTGATTGGACCACTATGTGCGTGCCATAATATATAGCTGCAAATATGTAAAGTTCTCGCTCTAAGCACCCTCATCTTGCAAAGAAGCAAGACCGCGGAAAGGAGATACCAGTTTTAAAATGGCAAGAGTGCCACCCATTTCTTGCACTTTTATTTAATTATAGATGCATTCCAAAGCAGTTCGAAATCACTAGCAGAAATGGTTTGAAAGAAAATTATTAAAGTTGTGGACCTTGCAGAGGGTAAATTTGATTAGCAATGGCCTCTGCAGGGAACAGTAAGGAGTCCTTAAAAATATGACGACGTATTTATAGTACGCAACTATACATCATTTATCAACTGCGTGAACCGTCTACCTTGTATCGAAAGATAAGAATATTTCTGTCAGATTCTTTATCACAAGCATTGCTTTGCAGCCAATAAATGGTTGCATTCCTACAGTGCGCCCACTGATGCGGTCTGCAGTAATGTATTTCCAAAAACGTGCTGAGCAAATGAGCT
>JPKZ01002568.1:53125-66437 GCA_000803305.1 Toxocara canis | reverse complement strand
TTGAAAAAAGGGGGGGGGGAGGGGGGGGGGGGGGGGGGGGGGGGGCAGAAGGGCAGGCAGTCAAAAGAAGATGCTCTCTTCTTTAGCATTTTTCTTGAGTTCCATTAATGTTTGAACGCACTATCGAAAGAGGGGCAAAGTGGGCGACAACATGTCAAAAACGTTGAACTACTTAAATTACCACGCAGAAAAAGACTATAGTTGTAGTACACAATTTGCCGAAGTGGTTTTTATGGTGATGGGTAGATAGAAATTCCTACAGAGAGCAAGCGCCCGTACCGAGTTTAATGTTTACGCAAAAAAGCACTCACCACTAACTAGCACACTGATGAATTACAGCATCGGGCAAGCGAACTCACGAATAAAATCGAATTTCTTTTTTTTGCTGAACAGATTAGTAACGCTGAGGCGCTCTTTTGCATTTGCAATGCGCTAATGGTGGACGATGTCGATGAGCATCCAACGATACAAGCGCATAATTGTCGCACCTTTTATGCTCTCGCACCACGCCTTTCACTCACTCACACGCAAAAACAAAATCCCATATGCTACCATACCCCTTAGCCGTCGTTCGAATTTATTCTTGTTTCAAAATTCCAAATCATTAACGAAGCCGCAAAAATTCACCCTCACGGTTCAAGTAGTTCATTATTCGTAAGTAGTTCAGGAATGCTGTATGCCTTACGGGTGGAATTGCCAAAGTTCATATCTTAACAAGTCCTTTGACACACTCGCATTAGTTGCGTAACTTCTGTGAATTCTGTAATCTGGCTGACGATCCTCTATTCTGGGAGCCGTTAAAACCGCTCCAGTATATTACTTTTTCAAAGTATAACCGGAAGTGCCACCTTGGGACAAATATCACCTAGTGATAAATGCCTCAAACGCGATCAACTTGTGCAAACGGGTTGAGTAAACGAACGCATCGAAACGAAGGTGAACTAGTAGAAATATGAAAGGAATGTGAAATATACAAAGGTTATAGTGATTTTTAAGCAGTACCTATTAAATCCGAATTAGGACGATGAACAATAATAAATTGTAAAAGTAGCGATTTGTTAAACGCTTATTCACGAGCACATTTTTCGCCTTTGTGTTCATTAAACTTTTTCTGACACGAAGGTTTATGAGGTATTCTGACTTGTTGTAGACTTAAGGTCGAGAAGAGCAGTTCTTGGGTGATTTTTTTTTTCAGTGACAACCACCCTCTATAGGAATGCCGTAAATGTATCCCTCAAAAACAATCATGCGACCAAAAGAAAATGGTACCCGTGGGGAAACTACAAAAAACATTGGTTGGAAAATGGAGCAAACACTCATTTCTATTATTGTCTTTCTGGATTCCCTAGAGTTATTTATAATGTTACCTCTAAGCCGTCGAGGTGGTAAAATGCTGGAAATTTTGTGGTGTCCCTCAGATCTTCAAATTTGACGTAACTTTGTTTTTTGTTTTAAAAAAAACTTTTAAAAGACCGCCGGAATTTTCTGCTCGTAAGCTTCTTTCAATATTTACCAGATCTATGAATGTCGTTTTGATGTTAAGAGGGCATGAGAATATGGCTTGGATCCGAAATTCGTCTTTCCCTTATGCAAGGATTTCCATTTTCATTACGCTTCTTTATTGTAAATTTCGGACCATCTTCATCGAGGTTGCGAAGCAGAACAGCCGCTCACCTCGCTTGGAACTTTGCACTCTGTTGGCTATATCAGAGCGTTAAAAGAAAATGCGCTTTTTCCGCTTACTGTCATGAAAAAGTACAACGACAGCATGACTCTTAGAAAATTATGTGCGATAATCCCGTTGGCAGATGCCTGCGATCAGAAGGAATGTTCGATGTGAGCAGAAGAACACTGCATAGAATTATTCCGTGGCATTTGCGCTAAGAAAATTGACTGCATCGGTCCAGAATTCAATTTCCATATGCTGTTGTTTCATTAATCGACAACCATCAGCAAGCCATGTAAAAAACCATAGTGCAGTGCAAAGTTATCCGTTGTTCTTTTATCGAATTATCTGTAGTCATCGAAAATGCTGCGGTTAAAAATCGCAATCTTCTGTCACATCTCGAAAACTTTTGTAAACTGGAGTAGACTGACGAGTGTTTGGAGTAAATTCGCTGCCCGGAGGTAGAATGTGACATCCTTTGCGTTAATCATATCGTGGAATGCGATGAAAAAAAAATTTCAGTGCTTTGCATTTTGATCAATGTCAACGATTGCAAATGCTGAGCATGTCATATAAGGTCATAACAGCTACAATTTCGGTTATTCGGAAAGAAACCGTGGGCGTCCGGCCAACTATCACATTAAATCTAACAATCGTCATCTAGATGGCGACTAATTTCAGTTTTGGTAATCAGACCAAAAGAGGCTGCTTTGTCGTTCTGTATTGGCACTGCTTGGAGTGCATGCACAGCGTAACTATAGCCTGTATCAGTTGCTTCTGGAGAGAAAAATTTACTGTAGTGACAACTTGGCACTGAAGGAGAACTCGCATATCTCTTTGCATCTAAACGCTTTCTTTCAAATTGTTCTTTTTCTTTGGTGCCAACAAATTTGAGGTGACTGCCACAAACAGTTTCTTGAAAACCGAAAAGCCCCAGTCATTCCGAGATTCTAGATTCTGGAACTGGGATTTCAATGCACCCGCACTTTCCCACTATTTCAGAACGGGAACTACCAATTTTCGAAAATCAACCGACCTTGGAATTCCGGAATAGCGATCTGAATTGGGATGTAAGCTTTAAGGGCAACAAGAATGCTAGCTCTCACCGAAAAAAATGGCAAGAGTATAAATTACTAGGCCATGCAGAGTAAGTTGCTACTGAAGTTTCTGCGAAAATTGAAAACTTTATGACTAGAAAACGATTTACTCCACATCAACATACGATCGTTCCAAAATTTTTCTGTTTCGTTCTTTAAAAACCTGGGCCCATAGCAAGTCTAAAATATAGAGGACATGTATTGTGCGCCAGACGTAAAAAGTGAATATTTATAATTCTGCGAAAGACGCAAGACAGTTGCGCGCCTTTCATGTATAGAACGATGGACTTACTGCATTTACGTGTGTATAGCGACGATCTTTGACAAGCGAAGCGAACGTAGGGGTGACCACAACGAGTTGAAAATTTTTGAAATAGGTCCCCGAACTAGGTATCAACTCCTCAACCCAATTTGATTCTAAAAATGCCACAATTTCTGCTTAAGTATTGTGGGTTTTTTTAACGTTCACTAATTCCTTTTTCATGTGGCGACGCATCCAACAGCTGCCACCTCATCGTTGCTATTGATGTTAGTACTTCAAACAGACCCCGCAGTTGGGTCCTCCTCTCCGATTTGCGTTCTGTAAGCTCAGCATTAAATTTGTCACATTTCATTCCAACGAAGTAAAGTACGATGGATTCTAGCCGGTTTGATCTCGAAAGAGCTGCCTTAATATCAGCAATTTAAGTAGTGAGAAAAAAGCGGAAGGTGAGGGCTGCAGCGAGGACTCAAACCCCCATCTTTCTGTATCGAATGACGGCATTTTCAGTGCATTATTGATTTACGCCTCAGGCTCACTCCCTGGTATGAAAAGTTAAGAAGAAGAGATCGGGGCATGGAGCAGCCACACATGGGAAGAGGGTTTTTGCCCACAGAGGAAAAGATTATGATTTAGGTCCAATTTCCTCTCCGTACTTCTCGCTTTTGCTTCCTTCCTTTCACTAATTCATAACAGTGATTCGAGTCACGGCTAAACATCTAGCTATAACTATAAGCTGCGTTCTTACGAGATTTATTAGTGACCTAATTCGTAGTTTGTATCGTAGATTGAAAGTAGTCTACAAATTCGTGATAATATTTTCGCATTAACTCATTTTCGCTTGCCTGAAAGAGTAAGTTATTTTTGTATTTCCATCGGCTTTGTCGCACCGAATCATAAATAGTCGCTAATTTATTAATAGTTCCATTCAAACGTGTTCTCTTATTAGCCTCTAAAATGGTTCACCATCCTTCTCGTTAACACAATCTTTTCGCAGTGAAATTTGTTTTGATCATTTCTATGCACATTTTACAAAATTTTAAGCTTCATTCGGAACTTCGTTTAGTGAACACTATCCAAAACTCTGAAAATCGGCATGCGTATTGCGGTAGTCTACAATTTGAAACGATCCACACACACACTCCAGGACGTTCTGCGATGTCGTCACATGTAAACGCCACTCTTTGAATACACATTCGATTTACTCATCCATACACATTCGATCGACTCTACGGCGTGCTTCCACGGTGAGGGCAGGATGAGGGAGTAGAAGGCTATAGTGCCTCTTAGGTCGACAATCTTCACTTGTAAGCTGGAGCTGACCCCTGAAGACATCTTCTGAGAAACCGCTGGGGCAACAGTATGGCTTGACAGGACTTTCAGACTAAGAGAACGTGATCCCAAGCAGCAAATTGAAACCTTCAAAGTTGTTGGGAAGGAGTACGCCTGCGCAGCCACGTGAAACTCGGTGTTTGAGGGTTGCGTTTATGGTCTTAAGATACGGTTGCTCATATTGTGACCTCGATGATATGCTCGAAGACAGCCAGGCATATTACCCATATAGTGCAATCTCTTGTCCTCAAAACATCGACTTTAGTGAGCAACTACAGCGTAATGTAGCAAACATTGAGCCACTGAATAGGCAGTGGAAGCGGACTGCGCATGACCATCGCTAATTCGCAACACGGATTGGCGGGAATCGCATGCGAAAAGACAACCGCAGAGGATGGTTGGGTATTTAGGAATGACACCATTAGAATCATCCACTTGTGAGGCTTACCAAGCGCTAGCAACACTTGCAGCGATGCTTATGGTGATTCCACCGAAGCACTTTGTGAATTAAATTGAAAGATCTCTCTCTCACAATTCTCTTTCCATGTGCTATTTTCGCTGCGCTCTTTGCTACGAATCACTTCTAGTCACCTCGAATCGCTTTAAATTTGAAAAAAGTCAGACAATTGCGCATTGCATCCCTAAGTCATTAAGTCTAAAAATGCACTGAATAACCAGATCTCGTAAAAACGAAAGATAAACTACTCATCGGTTTCTTTTACTTGAATCACAAACACGAATGAGCTGTATTCGCTTTTCAATAACTTTGTCGTTTTATGGTGGAAAAGAGAGTGTCACTTTTTTAAGTAAATTCACTTCCAATTTATTGAAAAGTGATTTTATTCAGGCTTGTTCGGTGGTTTTCTGAATGAATCTGTTTAGATCGAACTTCAAGGTTTTTTTATTTGTCATCCGCAGCCAGAACCGAAGAGACTTCAGGGCGTTTTTGGTTCTTCTAAATGCAAATATTCCCCATAGGAATTCCAGGGCTTATTTCGCTATGGTCTGCAGTGAACAGCATGTTGCTTAACAACATTATTGAGTTAATAAGGCTCTTTCTATACTTTTGAGTGCAGTCTTTAATGGTTATTCTTTCTGCATAAAGCAGAACTATTTTGCCAGTGTTGAACTGCAAATGGTTTATTGAGTCTGAGTTTTTCTTTTTAATAGACGGCCTTACTGTTTTCTACTGGCTCAACTGTAAAGATCTCACTACCATAAATTCTTTAAATTATTACTCTGTGTTAGCATTGCTTTTTCGAGTATCACGGCACCGTTTCACAAATTTTGAGCCATACTGATGTAGAAATCAAGCAAATATATGAACACCAACATTGAAAACTCCAAGCATGCAGTACTCTTGATGAGTTTCGGTGCCAGTGCTTTAAAAAGAATTTTTTATGAGTTCCACACAGACTGAAGCCGCTCGTCTTGGTAAATCGTTTGCGAACTTGAACGGTTAATTGCTGACAGGTCGCATAGTTGGTCGCAAACGTTGCACATATTCGAAAGAAGACGATAATTTGTGCTTCTTGTTGCAGACGGATGTTGTATGTAATAAACGTTGCGCTTCCAGTTGACCTCTTCTGAGCCCATTCGGTTTTAACTCTGTTATGACTTTTATACTTAAAAGCTTACCGTGATTTCCACAAGTAGCTATCCAAATTTTTTTCTCATATTTTTCTTCACAACTGTTTGCTCGGAGCATTATGGCGTCGTGTGATGGACCCTGTAAAATATGAAAATCGCCTTCCAAGTTATAGCAATGGAGAGGTGTTCAACTTATCTGTGCTGCTACATAGTATATTATCCCACTGTTGTCCCTTACATGCGAGAATTACCAGTGGTATAGTGTACAGTTCTTTAAGCCGTACCAATTCAACAACGAACACCTCTTCAGTATTATAAGTTCTGCGTGAATGTGCAAGTGGTTGAGGCCAGTTGAACAAAAAGCCTGTAAGCTTAAGTTTTCAAAATTTCATGAAACAGATACACATCTTCGTAGACGATGAGAAGGTCAGATCACAATATACAAAAAAATTTGCCCACTGAGCAAATGCTGAAGTGCTTTAGACACAAGAATTGCCACAGAAATTGACCAATGTCGAACCGTACTGTTTTTTTTGTGAAACTGGCAGTAGCTCAGTTTGCAAGGGTTTTGGCTATCTTATTTATTTTCTATTTATCACCTTCGCACATATGTCTAATGATTGCTGAGCACTGCAAGATTCGCACGACGTTTGTGCGAGATCAGTACTGCCTTCAACTCAAACAAAACTTTCAAAAATTCCCACTACACGTTCTCATGCCTACGCTAACAAGCCATTCACACTGACATCATACGAAGTACAGTAAGTTTAGAGAGGATAGATTATCGCTTTAGTGCCTGTGGAGAACACAGCCGTACGGCTAAACGAAGCAATCTAGGCCAATCACTATGGGTTGTTAAGAAGTGCATGTAATTATTTTGCACTAACTTCCCACGAATGATTGTGAGTGTGCTCAAAACTCATAAGCCTTACGGAATCATTGAAAGCCAGCTCCATTGCTAAAGAAAGCTTTCGTAGTAGCTGTTGCTTGACTTGCATTTGAAAATGTGCATGGAGTTTCGAACGGAGTTACAAATTTGCTGAATTCCAGTCGAACATAAAAAGCGCTGTAGTGGCGCCTTCGGGAACCTTATGGTGCCGCCGAGAGCCCCGTTACTGCATTAATCTGAAGTGCCCCTCGCTTTTCTTCCACGTCCGCGCTTTCAAACGCACTATGAGATGTCAGCGCAGTGGCGGATGCTGACCAAGGACAGGAAAAGGTAAAAGAGTTTGTCAGAGTGAGGAGCTTAGCGCTGCGAGTCCTCGCCCGTGTAGCAAAAAAACAGAATTCGACTTCCAGATGTTGCTTGTACTTTTCTGTTTCCTTGCGGTCGTGTAATGAATTCATAAACACTCTTTGTTCTCTAATATACCTAGAGGTCGGTTATGAACATCTGGAACCTAAAACTTCGACATTTGAGGTGCCGCCTCACTAATTGCCCTAATTTGTTCCAGTGTTCATCGAAATGAGACGGTAGTCGAAGAAGGTATTACAGTATTCCCGATATGATGAGGGCGTTATGATCGAATAGAATCGTATATTGAGAATGTGTCTAATGGCGGTTTTACAGCGCATTAAATTTCTTTGATCTAGTCACCTTATTCGACAAAGTTGATTGTAACTGTGTATATCACGATATGCTCGATTTTGCTGATACGCAGCTTGGTTCGTGACCTAGCTGGCTTACGAAAGTGACAGTCGTGGCTTCGTTTGTGAACGGCAAACCTTCGTCTACATTTCTTTCTTTACGTTTCAGCACAGACTAAATGACAAATAGCATTTGCAGAGTATATTTACCACTGCTTACTGAAATTTTTGCTTCACTGACAGCACCATCTTGTCCAAGCCACAATGTAATGTTTGTTTTCCTTATATAGATAATCAAATGGTAAGAAGCATAGAGGAGAGTAACAGAAAAAGGCAATTTCGTTTTCCCGCTATGACAAAGCCATAATTTTTTTTCTCACACAGCTGCCCAGCAGGTTCTGATAATAGCGATGTTGTAAGATGCGTTGCCAGTGGGTAGTCCACAGAGAGCTGCTGAGGGTAAACGTTTGAAAAAACTTTTCGGTCAGTCGCTGACCCACTCAACTCTTATCAAACTGAAAATGGCTCGTGTTCTCAGCTCGCCTCCGCGCTTTGGCCAGACTTCCTTATGAAATGGTAAGAAGCATAGAGGAGAGTAACAGAAAAAGGCAATTTCGTTTTCCCGCTATGACAAAGCCATAATTTTTTTTCTCACACAGCTGCCCAGCAGGTTCTGATAATAGCGATGTTGTAAGATGCGTTGCCAGTGGGTAGTCCACAGAGAGCTGCTGAGGGTAAACGTTTGAAAAAACTTTTCGGTCAGTCGCTGACCCACTCAACTCTTATCAAACTGAAAATGGCTCGTGTTCTCAGCTCGCCTCCGCGCTTTGGCCAGACTTCCTTATGAACAAACTGTCATAAAGCAATGCTACTGCGGAATTTTCCTTTATAAAGAAATTTCTCTGCCTACATACGAAATCACCATCCTACATTCTGATTTCTTAGCCGATATTCATTCAGTTCTACAAGTTGAACGATGGCTTATTCCACTAGTTGACTTTTGCTCCATCACAACTAATATCCCTAACGCTCTATTAATCTCCATGAGCAATGTTCACTAAGCATGTTCTACCGCTAAAATCTTTCTCCTTCGTGTTGCTGCGAGTATTCCTTAGCTTCGCGGGATATGAATCGTATTACAAGAAGGCATCACGATGGTTGCCGACGCAACGCCAAAGTCGCATTGTTTAATGTCATCCAGGTTGAACTAAATTTTCTCATTTGTGTTCCTTTCTGTTGTTAGATGCCTGCTTGACGTTTGGTCTGTTTGTTTACTGCTATGCAAACAGTCTACCGGTCGCAGAGGCTGTTATTCGCCTTTACATATAGAATAATTTACTTCTGGCAGCCATACATTTACGATCAGTTTACGTTCAATAGTAACTGCATCTGTAATGATCAAACAGCTCTTTGGCAACAACTTTCTCTTAAACAACGCTTGATAGTGTTCTGTTTTGCCATATTTGAAGCTATCTTCAAAAAAAAACATCTCTACCAACACAATTTACGGCTTATACTCAGGTTGACTAATTTCAGTGGTGTTTTCAGAACGATTTTGCGGAGTGCTGCGTTCTGCGTGTAAAAATGTTAAGTATTACATGGACATGCTATGCTGAAGCCAATTTTATGTATTGTTCTTCTGCTTCGCAATCTGGCTGGAGCAGCCGGAAAACGGGGCGGGACCAGTAATGCATAAGAAAGCCGTAATTGTCACTTTTATACGCCTGCAACAGTCCAGTTGTATTGATCTGAATTGAATTTGTTGGGTAGCTCCTAGCGATTTCCTCGTTTAACGCCAACAATCTCGCATTATAGGCGTTTACTGAGCTGAAACTTAAATTGTTTGGTCGTAGTTGTGTAAATCATCAAAAGTGGGCACAAAGCAAGAATGAGTTTCACTACTGACATTGATATACGATTGTGTTGGTGTGCAACGCTGACAACAGATATTAATGGAGGTGGTCCGAAACGATTTGGAAAGATTCGAAGCGAGCAGGAGTATTGCGAGAATTTTTGTCTAATACATGCAGTTCACCATTATAAAACTTTGAACTTCCTACAAACACGGAAAATGCTTCCCAAAAAAGTTTTGCGTTAGCTTCCCCGTTTCTTCTATGTGGTTGTCTATATCTGCTGTTACCTAAATACCCCCTGGAAGAACTGAACGACGAGAAGAGCAAACAGGTTGAGTTGCAAGAAAGTGACTTCTGCACTTTTTAAGGTGAGAAGTTGTATTCAAATATCTATGAAATCAATAGCGAAAAGTCCGCCAAAATTGTATGGCAAATTTTGCTTCCACATTAGGAAGTAAGACAAAGCATACTTAGTCGTTTTTTTTTTCAAGCGATCTCCTTGCAACTCATTGCGCTTAGTCAACTAAGGATTATTCAAATGTAACGCAACCTAGCCACTGTGCGTAAGTGGCAACTCTGGAGGGTTGCATTGTTTCTGAGTAGTGCGAACAATGAATGAAACAAATAAACGTTGAAATGTGAGCAAATTTGCAGAAAATTATGCATAATTCTTCCTGATCTAGGTGTTGGGTGTGGTGCTTTTGGTGAGATCACCACTCGTTTTTTAAGTGGTCTATCGGAGGATGAGAGAGGAGGGATGTGAGCTAAGGAAGCAAATATTAATCTATCTTGCAAAGGCAGTCCAAATAAAGCTAAATTCTAAACACTGATCCCATGACGACTACGTTGCGACGTACATAAAAATGGTTGTTTCCAACAGTAGTTTTGTTTGCATATGGACGATTAAAACATGCTGTTTGGTGATTAGTATTCGAAAAACGCAACCCCCATTGATACTACCACGTCAGTATACTTCTTCCGTCGTAATATTACTTCTCGCTGCTCCACAAACAATCCTGTACTCTGATACACAGTCTTTTAAAGTAGTTTTGGACGGCGATCAATGACACGCAAGGTTTTTCGTGAGCGCTTGCAGAAGTTGGCGTCTTCGACTTGGTTCGAATTTGCGACGTGAACAAATTCAGTGTTCATGCCCAAATCTCGTTCTCATCCAACACTGCTTCTCTAATGTTGTCCCTTCGCGTATTTTCAATGTCAGAAGCATCGTTACCATAAATGTTAGCCTCTTTATTGCGAATTTCGATATTAAAACAAGGACACTTAAACGCCACTTGCTAAGGTTTACTATTTCTTCATCGTTGAGTTAATTATTCTACTCCCGTCTCTCCCCTTCTGCATCTGTTCTACACCCTTAAAAGAAGCATATCGAAAACAGCTTTCTATTAACCAAAACAAATTACCGGTGGCTACCGCGCCAGCGTTTATATTTCTTATGACTGCTACTTCTTTTCGCGTGCTTAATCTTAAGCAGTGGTAGCTTCAAAAGCAATATTTTTTCATCTTCCATTTCGTCAGTGATTTTTGTGGAACAAAAATAACATAAGCATCTTGAATCATTTTTGATATGACCGCACGATATTTGTCGTCGAATTTATTTCATTAATAATTTCTTCTAGATGTCTAGATGGAGAACAGGTGGTGAGCAAGCTCACGCTCGATGGGATAGAATAATGTTTTTGAGCATATCTTCTGTCCGGTATTACTTCGTTGCTTCTCGATGCAAAAATAGCCCTTTATTTTTCAGAAATCATCTCCCCATTTTTCACAGCTCATGTTTGGATCATGTTTTGATGCAGCTGATGAAAAGAATAACACTCACTGAAACATATCGCCTTGTGGATTGCAGTTAGCTGTACTGCTCTATGATTAGGGCTGTGCCATTGTTCTGTATCAAAGATCATATCTAAAATCTCAGGTAGTGCGCGGAACAGCTTAATTCTCTCGTATTTACTACCTACAAGAGTTTGATGAAAGAATGGCAAGCGGTATAGTCTACATATAACACACCGTCAAAAACGCTGAAAACAGCATAGAAAAAGCACTGAATCTGCGGTGTGAGTAATAGACAACTCATTCTGCCTACAGCGAAATGCTCAGAGTAGTTAAGCTATAAAGGAAGAAAAATGAACGTATATATGATGCACATTTAATTCTTATTCTTACCGCCCGGGCCTTCAGTGCGATGTCTCGATGTTACTGAGGCAATCGCACGCCGAGCAACAGCCATCCCTTTGGCTGTTGTAGCTAGTTGTTAATACACCCGCCATCTGGGCTGCTAGTGGCATGGTAGGAAGCAGCCGGGAATCGAACCCAGGTCTCCTCACATGCGAAGCGGGGGCTCTACCACTGATCTACTGCCGCCCCATAACATTTAATACACTACCGATTTAAAGTCAAAAAGTTTCATTGTTTTGCTCTTACAATTTGATCGGATCGCTTGCGTGAAACCTTGCTACATCTCACCGGCAGTCCGAGATGACTGAAACATGGACAATTGTTGCATCATTGACAATTATGCCACGAACAAGTTGCAAACACACAACTGCTCGATGGACGCGAAACGAAGCCATTTAAGTGAATGATTCTGGTTCGATGGGCCAACATGTGTCTGGCTAGGGAATACTAGGATTATTGATAAACAAATAGGCGAGGTCCATAAATAAGGGATCATCTTCAAGGTATAATTTTTTGGAATTGTCAAAAACGTTTTTTGAAACAGCAACTGTCAAAACACATTACAAAGTGCGATTGTAATATTTATGCGTGATGCAGTTGCCAACGAAGTGAATCGGCACGCAGCAATTACTGCTGCACAGTCATGAGAAAAAATGTCTTTGTTCTTTAAAAACAGCTTCCTTGAGCTCTTCACTCTGCTGCTGGCCTGTTTCCTCTGTAATCTTCTTCTTTGTCTTGAAGCTTCTTTGTCTTGAAGTCTCTGTAATCTTCTTCTTTGTCTTTGAGCAATACCTTATATTCCTTAGTCGACTAAAAATGTTTCTTTATCATTTATTCAGAATCTGCACATTTATTCAGAATCAGTCTTGACCTAATTAATCAACTTGGATTAGAATATGTTCACCATATGTTTGTAAATAATCTAATAGGCCGCTGTGTTCATCACTTTTGAGTTCTTAGCACCACACAGAAACGTTAAAAAGTGTACTCGTTTACAACCTTGTACGACTCTGTTTGAAATGTTATGTATGATACTTTAGTAAGAAATGTGATTTGCATCAGTCACGACTTATGGTGCTCATATGAGATAATATATGAGAAACTGAAGGTCGACACATTATGCGTTTACATACTGAAGTAATGCGTGATCACATGTGCTGGGTAATTTATAGCGTACCAGTAGTGTTGTGTTCAGCGGAGCCGGGAGCCATTTTTTGGCCAAAGACGGACTCTGTGGATCAGCAGTTTCAGTTTGGCTAGGGGTTGAGGGAGGGTGGGGGTGGGGAGATAAGATGGGAGGAAGGATGACCGGCTAAGCAGTCAAAGAACAAAGGCGGGAAGGAGCGATCGCCAGCAACAGTCGGAGATAAAAGGTCAGAGAATCGCATCAGCGCGAGAAATCCCGCAGAACACAACACTAGATAGACGTGGCCGATTCGCTTCAATTTGATAAGAAAAGTGCTCAGAAATTTCTTAGTTGGGTCGGCTGATCACTTCTGGCTTCACGAGGTATTGAACGCAATGGTCCACATGAGTATTTTGATTGATCTGTTGCTCTCCTATTTGGTACTTGCAAGGGCACGTGACGATCGCGTTAATCAGTGCCACCTGATCTGTGCTGAAGGTTAGCTGTCGTTGTTCTTATCCTTATTCTCCTCACGTAATTAGCATAGCATGACAGCAATCGAACAAGACAGAACCGAGCAATGACTGAATCGCCTCACGATAAAGC
>JPKZ01002568.1:41629-53037 GCA_000803305.1 Toxocara canis | reverse complement strand
TCAAACCCCCCCCCCCCCCCTCCCGTTACAGTTAAACTTTGAAGTGCTAAAGCGGAATCAATTGCTGAAATGACTCTTCTTTTTAATGAGTCCGTATATGTTATCCAAGTGAAAATTCTGCGATAGTTATCGGGGATTTTCTCCCTTTTCGTTTTCTACGAGAATACTTACTCTATCGAAATTTGCAACTGCAGCAAGTGCTACTTTGTGTCAAAATCGGCTGGAAGATGAGCGATCTTTTGAATTAGCCAGATATCAGTTGCATCTTTGGAACCACATTCATTATAAAACGCCTTTATTGAGTGCTGTGAACACCTGCCTTTTTTCACATGCGCTCAGTTGTGCGAATGCGCAGTTGGATTACCGTTCTTTGATCGAACTGATTAACGATTCTTGAAACATGGTCAAGCTTGTGTGTTCGCATTATGACCATAAGACTTCTGGCATACTTCGGCAACCACCACTGTACACACTGTTTGAATCAACCGCCGCAAAAGTGAGCAGCAAATCGCGTGTGCATGATGCGGCAATTCATAGCGAGAGAGCTACAAAAGGCTTGCACGATTTCAGAACGGAAAAGGTGAACAGATTAAATAAAAGAAGTGTGCCGGAGCGACAAATCAGCAAAACTGCACAGATTTCAAACGATTCTCCGATGAATTTCAGTGAACGAAATAAAACGAGAAAACTAGCACAGCAGTGGAAATCAATTCATTTTCGCGAACCAGTTCATTTTTTGTCAATCAAATTTTCAAAGATATACAACAGTTTGCTCGTAAAAAACTATGAAAGGCCAAATCAAGATGCAGAAAATGTTAGCAAAAGCAGCAATATTATATAGCCAACCGTCATATCTTTCATTAATCCTTTACAAATGGTGCCATCTGGCAATGTTGACAACGTTTTTCGATTATTCCTATACATCATAGTGTGCTCCAATAACATGTAAAAAATCGCAAAAAAAAAAATGGATAAGTTGATGAGACATGCGTCTGTGTTTCTCCCGCCGTGCCGTTTTTCCCGTTTTCTTTGCCGCAGTCACAGACACTGCTTAGAAAAACACTTAAAATTGGGCTTTTTTTCTGCGGCTTTATCTCGTTTACTGTGCTGCTTTCATTTGATTATATTTTGTTCTGCTGCGGTCACACAAAACAGTCAAAAAGCAAATGAAATCAAAACGCACATTTAGCTCGCTCTACGTGGCTTCCTCATGCTCATGCGCTTTCGCTTCTGGTGCGGTGATTCATACAGCAAGTTCATTAACCAGACCAAGGCGTACTCGAAACGGTGAAATTTAAGCAAACCAAAAACAGCGCTTGCTTTTTGAGCATCCTTTGCGTCCGCGGTCGACATCGGGAAGAAACGGCTATGGCTGCTGCAAGGCTTTTTTTTTCATTTTTGAAGTTTAAAATACACATGTCAATTTTATGAAACTCCGCTTACAGCAGTTCGGTGAATACATGTTGCCATTGACTCCTTGGTGCTCCAGATGAAATTATTTCAACAACTGACATTAAAATTACATAAAATTTTGTTAAAGGGAAAATCCCATCGAAAATTCACGGCCGCAATCGAAATAAGAAGCCATTTGCTCCCAAAGTTTATTATTAGGCATTCTCTGAAAGCCCGCAAGAAATTTACGGGCAATTTTTGCTATCGCCGTAGAAGAACCGATAAAGACGACGGTGTGGACTGACTAAAGGCCTACTAGAGCTACCAGTGCACTTTATAGTGCTATTCTCAACGGTTCAAGACAATGAAGTTGACCACGGAAAGATTCGATTCAGGGATGAGTGCGGAGTGCTGCGAATGCATTGGCTGTCATCAGGGGATGCGATTCGGCAAAAGGTCTCAACAATTAACGCCGTCCACTTTGTTCGGTAAATTAATTCTGCTTACCTACCGTACGAACGCGTCGCCATGCGATTAAAGATCTCGTTGTGCCGCATATAACACCAACTCGGCACATCTCCCATCGTTTCACTAGGCATCTACGACACAAAATCTTTTAGCTCTGATTTCATTCAGTAGTCACTCAGAATTAAACAAAGAAATTCATCGAACAAACGTCGAACTTCAAAACACCTGTTTATCTGAATTCGAAATATTTACTAGTCGAAATTCGCTGTCAAAGAAAATCGAAGTCTTCTTATTCAGATGCGAAAGAAAATCCGAAAATATCTGCTGAGGTCAACAAAACTAGCTCAGGAATATGAATGAATAGTCGGACAGGCTTAGCAGCATTGCTCACTGACATGCCAGTAACATACCGTTCAAAGGCCACTCTCATTGAGAAGCAATGCTCGGACTTTTTGGTGACGATCCCCACTCAGGTTGAATCTCTCCGTCTACCGTTCCTCCTCTCTCCCCCTCCCACCAACTCTCTGCTATACTTTTCACCGGGATTCTCCCTTATCTCTCTCCCTTTCCATCCCACCTACTTTTCGACGGAGTCCTTCTGCAAAGCCGACAAGCGTCATGCAGATGCACATTAAATGCTACCATTACATTCAAGCTTAATCATAATGCTTGTGGCTGGTAGCTAAAACAGTGGTTTTATGCCGAAAAGTTCCACTGCGAATATGTGGTCGCTCTCATCCGTCTTTCAAACTGTGCGCGATTTCAACTTTCATATGAAATTTATTATATGCACACTTTTTTAGTACGTGACTACAACCAATATTCCGACGTTCTTAAGCGAAACTTTATCCAGTCATATGGAAACTGGAACACTGAAGAAGAGGACGCCAGGAGTCCATAATTATTAAAGTGAAAGACGTCGCAGGTGTATTACAGGTATGTTCATCAAGTTGTATTTCAGTTTTCGACCAAGCAACATTTTTAAACTACGTGAAGAAACGCAGATTCCTTCACTCTCTCATTGAAACGACCGGTCTACATGAGTAAACCAGAACAAACCACCAATACTTTACAAAAGCAATTCAAACGACTGCAGTTGTCTTGCTACCTTCACTTATCCTCAAACATCTCTAGAACACTTCCTATTCCGTAATGAAGTAAAGAGTAAATCAACCGATCATCTGAATTGCAATTGTAACGATATGTATTCTTTGTTTGCCGTGAAACTTGCCTTATTTTAATGTTGCACACCTTTGTTTGACGATGGGATCACAAGGATCCTTGAACGAAAGTACTTGGGCTCAGATCAGTTCAACGCATTTTCCAAAATGAGAAGAATTTCACGAACGATGAGAACGACAAGTTTTCGTTTTTTTGAAAATTATTACGAAATTTATCCACCCAAAACTCAAGAATTCTAAAAACTTGAAAAAAAACTGAACTGCTGGGACACGTTCATCCTACACCTCCTGGTTCCGCTTTGCCACTGCTTCATGTGAGAAGAACATACCGAAACGCTGGCGTTTAAAATTGTTTATTATGGCCGAAGTCTTAAACTGGTGTCTTCAACGTCCGTTCAGTTATCCTTGGGCATAGATTTGACGTATTCTTCGTAGGCCGAGACGAGAGCATCAATTTCCGCTTTTCCCACCCCGTTGTTGAGCACGATACGAATTCGCTTCTCGTCAATTGGCATCACCAGTATTTTCTTCTTCTGAAATTCGACTACCGCGTAGTCTTTTCATAGCACTCCCTTATTTTGCACACCACACTTCAGACCATTAAACATTCAGACAAAATTTGATTAAATCTGCACGAAGTGGTCTTTACAAAATGCAAAGACCTCAGTTCCTCGAATAATACTGAACACGGCATATTTCGAAGAGATTTGGCTTTAGAGGAGTTTATAATTTGCAGAACTTTCAGAAAGTGTGCTCGAGACGTTTTATGCAATTTCATATTTAGACTATCGAGAAACATCAATTCTTCAATGAAGGGATGAAGCCTAAGAATTCCAGCAATTTCGAGAAAGTGGAAGTATTTTCAGGCACGAAGCTTACTGGTAGTTAAATGAGACACAGATCGGTTGATTGAGAATTCAACAAGACATCGAGCTTCATATTTTTGAGATATGACTGGGCCATAAGGCTTTTGAAATGTTTCCAGACTGGCGCTCAACCATGACTACTGGAAAAGAGGGAACTCAAAATGCGAGGCTCTAATCCCACGTTAAATTTCATATTTCTCATTTTCAAGTTACTTCCTAAATATCATTTAACTGTGTTTTTAATAAGCACGAAATGAATTCACAATTTCCAAAAGTGTCGCCTAAAATATGGTATTAGTAAATGAGAACGTACTTATTCACTCCCCGCAATTTTCAAAATTGCTTCCAAACTGTATTTTAGAACTGGTGCGCAACAATGCTGCACATATGCCCACTTTTATAGTCCATTTCCTTTTTTTTTTTTCAGCTCTTCAAGACGACTTGCCGCTCACTCAGACAGAAACGAATACTTCTCTCCTGCAAACAGCTTACCACGTTTTTAATTCTGGAGAAGCTCGTTCAGCAAATACTGCAATCGTTCATCACTGATCACAGTCAATAAAAACGAATTTGTTTTGTACGATCACCGTCTGCAATATTGGATGTGCGTATAAACTGAGATGATAAACAAACGCATTTCACACCTTGAGCATCTCTGCAACTTCACTGGGGCAAAACGGCGGCAATGTGCTTAGCAGAACCATATTTGTAGCCGACTTGGCAAAGAGAATATCGCATTTCTCTGGTGGAGTAGCCTCGTTCAGTGCTAAAATAGTAAAAAAAAAAAAAACTATTAAACAAACGAAAAGTCAAACAATCGTTTGACTTTTCGTTTGGTAAGTAAAATCAATTGCTTGTAATATGTGCAACATAGTGGCGCTGTAAACGCGCATTAGTATGAAATAAACGTTTTTCGTTAAATCTCTATGTAGCTGCTCCAGTCTATCAAAAGCCATATATTACTTCCAGGAGTGCATTTATATATGCTAAACAGAATGTTGGCACTCAATAACGGACCTATTTCGCAAAAATAGTAAGTATAACAAGCTTCACACAGACTAAAAAATCGCCTCCTAGGAAAGTAGTAATAATCAATAACACCCTCACTTCATGTAGCATAAAGAAACATGTTCCTTAAATGAGTTGAAAAGCTTAACATACAAGCGTCACCAGAAAATTGTTAAAATCAAATCAAGAAAATTGCTAACTTTAATGCCACGCAGAAAAGTTTGAATTTTGCAGAAGTGACTCTGAATAGATAGGCGCCTCACTATGCCCGACTAGGGTAATGAAACGATTAGTAGTGAGGCTAAATGTGCTCATTGCAAAACTAATCGAAGTTGGTTAATGCGGTACACAACATCACAATATCTCTTATTCATTTTGAGCCTTTAATAGAAAATGGCTGAGCCTGACATCTCTAGTCGCTTTCATAATCAAAGTATGTGGGCGCGCCCTCAAACGCCAGCCCACTTTTACGAAATCTGTTTTGTTCGATAATATGTTCAACATTTAACGTAAAGTAAGAAATTCAAAATTAGGCGGCATCTTAGAAAAGAATTTGGAAATGGAAACAACTCACATTTGCAGAGATAATGCGCATTCTCGTGGTCATTTCTCACTGTTGCTGGTGCATTTTCGAGAGCGTAAAGTGCCGCTGCAGCAAGAATTCCTGCCTGACGCCAACCTCCTCCTATCGATTTTCTGTATCGCCGACACCTGAATACATCTTCATTTAAATATTAACCGCAAAACACAAAAAGTTTTACCAGTGATACCTTGGGAAGAGCTAACCGTTTGTGCTGACCAATATGGGCACTGCAGGGCACTTCAGCAAACGATAAATCGGAAGATCAACCGCCGCACTAAATCGTTTCATCCTAAGGCCTTTTAGAGGTTGTCTTTCAAAGTGCCCTATCACCGTGTCTCGTTTTATGCCTCTGCTGTAGTACGAACGTACCAAAAAGTAAGAAATGAGACCTTGTCCACCAAATCGATCTGAAAGTGTGCAGAATAAAGCTGTTTCATTTTTTCTTCTTCTCTTTTTCTCTTCTTACACTGCTTCTCCGAAGCCATGCAAGAGGTGGGTGAGCTTAAATTGTCGATCTACAAAAACAAATCCGCTTTCTCAAAAGCTTTTTGAAGGCAAGATCATGATGTAGCACTTTGGCCACAACGGCTTCAAAAATTTCGTAAAAGGATTAACAGTTACTTCTCGAAACGCTCAATTTCTCTACGGTGCAAAAGGTTAACGTTGACCGCTTCTGCGCATGTGCATCTTGTGAACGGCCGTGAAATGATCTATTGCTGAGGTGGTTGCTGTAGACCATCGAAGAAACGTAACTCTGTCTGCCGACCCTCTCATTAATATCCTGTCCTATGTGCGCTCATAGTCGTCAATAACAATGGTCTGCCGAAATGCGTATACCAATCGTGGTAGTCCGACAAGAAATGAAAGCCGAAGCGGCCTCTAATCAAAATCGGCTGTATGATGTCTAATACCTGTGAATGAAATCAGCTTTACCAACAATGATCGAACCAATTGGTGCGCCCAGTCCCTGCAATATTTCCTTCCAGTCATTACTTTTCCAATTTTTTCCTGAAGTCCAACGTTACAGTTGCGTACCACAAATTTTCGTTCTAAAAATGTGCGAGCACCAAACAAATGAGACCAAAAAATTTCAAACTACGCTCACTGCAGAACTTCAACAATGTGAGCTTTTGAAAATATATATGCCAATCGTAGTAGTTTAGAAAAAAATTTGGAAATTTTGCCACCTCGTAATCACAGCGGAGGTGTGAAAGACGACGGGAGGGAGGAAGGATGGGGTCGCCCAAACTTTTTGTTTCTCAAAAAATCTTTTTTGACTGCCTCATTTTCCTCTCTCCGCGCATATATGTTTCTGTGAGCATGCTTATCATATAGTTTTGGCTTATAAACTAGAAGAGCTATCGCAGCAAAATTGGACAAGCATAACCTATGAATGCGACGACTTCTAAACACAGTGTGAGAGCGACTGGGCTGAAAGGGAAAGTTAGAGCATAAACTGCCTTGAGACTCGAAGTTCGAGATCGAAATTACAGCCAATGATGCAAAACGTTGGTAAAGTGCAATGTGAAATCAAACCCGCTCGAAATGGAAATTCCTGGACGAGGAATGGAAGTTTTCAGGAGAGTAAACAGCGTTCGGAAAAATGCATAAAATGGGGCAGCGATTCTGACCTCATGAACAAATCGCTTGACTACCACTACTTCACGATGAACATGAAAAGAGGCAATTAGATCGCGGATCGGACGGAAACGTTTGTGAGAAGCTGATCGTTTTTCATTTGGTTTTTGAGTGTTTATTGGTCCATTACTACCAGGACTGCGAAGAGGCCCTATCACCTCAGCCACTGGTAAGCTTTATAACTTTTTAAGCGGTGCACTCATTCGTACATAAAGCGAGCTATCGATCTATATTCTGAATTAAGCAGAAACTAAAGCCCAAAACCTTCGAGAAGCACATAGTGACACTGTCGGCAGGTTTTGCCAAATCTGCGATGCTAACGTCCAGATCGATGGCAGCATTGTAAAACCTTGCACCATCGACGTGCACGAGCAGATTGTGTGCATCAGCCAATTGACGGATCTAAAGTGAGCTTCACAGTAGATATGCAATGAGCTTGCTCAGATACGCAACACAGAGTTAGCTTCTAGACTTTGCCGATGAAAAGAAAAGAACAAATTCGGGAAAAATTTACTGAAGTTCTAAAAAATTCTATGCAGTGAGAACACACTGTTGGCGACAAGAAAATACTTTGACCGTTTTCTTTTTTTTCCATTTCGTACACCCATCTATAAAACTACGCGTATTGTGAGAAAAGCAGAAACGATAGTAACGCATGTCGTAAAAAAGGCTAAGAAATTACAAGGATTAGTTATGTGTATTGTAAGCAAAAAACAACAAGAAAAATAGATTCAAGAGCTTTCCACACACGCTAACTGATGTCATCAATACTCATTCCAGCAAATAAAAGGTTCCTTCGAAAACGTGAAATGAAAAATCATGAAAAAAAAAAAGAAAACAACTAGGGAGAACGCAGTTACAATACAGTCATCCTACCTCGCAGAATGACTATTGGAACTTCCCGGGACAAAAGGCATCGAATATGACCGAACAGTTGACTGCACGATCGACCTCAAGAAAACTTCAAACGGCACTTTATTGTATACTACGCCCCGAAACAGTACTAACTGTAACATTGCAAAAAGCCATGGCGATCAATTTCACAGCGATTGTCGCAGAGAGTGAAAATATAGTCGTCAAATGAGCTGATGAAAAAAAACTGAGCGCTGAGTTCAGACTATTTTTGCGGGAGATATTTATTTATCACGAATATGAAGTAACATTTGCGCTAATTGTTCTTTCTATTATGGTCAAGCGCTCCCTAAAATTATAAATGCTATATAAGCGTACTTAAACTGTAGACGCAAGTCTAGTTTTTGCACTGTATAAGGAACAGCACCTGATTCATGTATTCCAGCGACAAGGTTTTGCCTCCTGCGTAATTGTGTGTATTCTCGATGCATATAACTCTTGTGCGTGGCATATGTATATCGTCCACGCGTATCGCCTGCTTGATTTCGTCTAACGGAAGTGTCCCGTCTGAGAAAATAAATTTGTCAAATTGCTAGTAACTTCAAAAAAAAATTCAAAAAAGTAAGTACCATCGAACAATGCCAGAAAAACAAGATGGCCACTGTGATCATATATTTGTTCCTTTTTTCCTTCAAAAAAAAAACGCCTTCGAACATTCAGCTTTATTGCACAATTTCTATCATTCTGTTGGAACGATACCGTTTACAATTGAAAAAGCACTCCTATTCCCTTCGTATCCCAATTCGCGTTTTCAGTTTTGATCTTATATGGAAAGCACGGATAAACCATAACGAAAGTGGTCAATCAATGAAACAACTGATGCAATCATTAGGAAATGATGCTGAATCGACTACAATAGGTTTTAGTGTTTACGTGAGCTGATTCGATAAACACCATGCACTTATTCTTATGCTGCAATCTTTAGACGGCCTATCAAAGAGCTTACCTTCCAGAACCGGAACAGTTGTTGCAGAAACGCCTGCAAACCGAGCGTAACTGCCTTGTTCCCATCGATGCAAATGAGACTAAAACAGTGACGCTAATTGCTATGTCAATTGGCTGTGCTACGTTACAAAATTTGGGGCTGCACGACAAACAACAGATCTAGTCGGATTTTCTTTCGCTTTTGGGGACTGAAGAAATTTTTGTGAAAGCTTTGAATTCAAACAAAAAAAGCTATGGCAAATTAATCTTGCTTGAGCTTGATCGGTAAGATCAGCATTTACAATGTATCCAGAATTAAATCGCTGTCGTTTCGACATTAATCGCATTAATTTCGACATCAATTAAATCGCATTAATCCCGCCTACAAATGAAACTCTTCAAAAGAAATGAGTCATTCTAATGTAAACTCACGAAGGGCGTCACTACAACTTTAAAAATGATCATAATGATGGCTTACTTGGGCGCAAGTCATCATGGACTGGACATTCCTACTAATTTTTAGTTTGAAGTTTGGTATGGATAAGAGAAAATCTCGCTTACACTAGACTATCCATCTATATCAACCATTTTAATTTTTCTTCTCAATTCCTAAACTGTTGATCTGAAATTGCAAACGTCTAAGCCGTAAATTCACACAGTAAGAACAAAAAAATTTGTAAATCTCAAAAATCCACTGTTGAACGTTATTTACCGTTCTTCCGACAATTATTTCATCGCCTCGCTCCGTATGCGACATTATACAAAGCAGATTTGCCATAGTACCAGTCGTTACGAACAGTGCTGCCTCTTTCCCAAACAATTCCGCGCACTTTCTCTCCAGTTCTATAATATCTAAATTTTACAAAGCAAGGTCAATAAATGACATTTCGCGCGCATCAGCTGACTGCAGCAAGCTACTTTAATAATATAAATGTAACGCAGATGAATTACACTTCTATTTAAAAATGTCTACACCTCATATAAATAACACACCAACGTTTAAAAAAAATATTGCATTTTCTGAAAAATCATTGAAAACTTACTGTTAACCGTCGGATCTTCTTCGTACACGTCATCTCCAACCACAGCGTTGAACATTGCTTCGCGCATACCATGACATGGCCTGAAATTTTACGACCATCATTTACACAAGATTCATGATAATCGATAAAGAAACGATACAAGAAGCTCCATCGATTATATTTTCTACCGAGTTCAAAGTAACTTATTGATGGTTTATTGGGCAGTCGAGAAGTCAAAGTGTCGTCCACTTAGGAGGATTTCAGTGACAGAATTATGACATATACGAAAAAATAAAAAGCAAGTCGAAAAAAAAAACACACTCGCCACAGTGGAACAGGAGTGTCTGAAAAGAATGAAAACTTTTGCAGGAAGGGTGGCATTTGGAAACTGATCTTTGGAATAACTCATGCAAACCTATGCTCTACAATATTAGGTGATCACAGTCAGTTTCAGTGTGCCAGTGTGCCTAGCCATGAATTGCAAAACTCATCAACCTACCACTCCTCCCCTCTCCCATCCTTCCTCCCTCCCTTCCTTACTCCATCAGTTTTGCTGACAGGTAGGTTCTTCGACTATTTCTCGCAAAAGATTTTTGGCAGCAAATTTTTTTTTCGAGGCGGCCGTAAAAAGTATAAACTTTTGTATAGCAATCCCCCCACTCTTTGAAGCCAGAACAGAGGCGAAACACAGTTTCTATTTGTGTCCCTTTGTTCAAGGCGCTCGCAACCATTTGTAAGCCCCAACACCATCATTCGGAATTTTTGCTGAAATTTATTGATTAAACCCATTAAAACTGTCGCATATACTATGTAAGAGAGAGTGGCAAAATAATTATTAAATAGAATCAAGCTGCAAAGCATGCCAGGTCGGGGAACTGACATGACATACACATTCGGCAAGCACACTTAAAACAATTTAGGGAATGCCACAAAACGCAATCAGGAATGCCTAACTACGCACAAATATTTCTGCTCGACCCGAAAATAAAGTTTTTTCTGCCATGTACTGTGAAAAGGTGATGGTGGCCGACTGGTCATGAGATCATTTTTCGCGTTCGTTTTTCCTAAAACTAATGAAATGCTCATCAAGAAGTTCACATTCCGAACCGTCTTTATGAGCGCAGCGTACGGTGCAACATTCAGCTTTCTACGAGCCCTCTCGCTGGAAAGAAATGAACTTTAGGGTAACTACCCCCTGACCTGCCTTTCCTTCCTTATTATTTTCTGTGCGTCATAAATCATGCAGAAAGCCAAGAATCGTTCACAGTTTTAATTGGATGCGTTCGCAATGCCACAGATTACGCCTCATCGTGGAATTCTTTGTGGCTGTTGCGTTGAAAACGCCGGATAGTCAGACAGATACACTTACTTAAATGCATTCATCGATAGGTGGAAAAATTCTGCGAAAAATAAC
>JPKZ01002568.1:21676-32839 GCA_000803305.1 Toxocara canis | reverse complement strand
TGGAGTGAGAAATGGGGAAGGAGATAGAAGGTCCCCGTGTACAATAATGCACTCTGAGTGAGTACCGCAACCAGTGATCCTTTCGTAAGTCAAAGCTACTTTCCTCTTCTTTCTTCCCGACAGACGATTCGGAGATGCCGGAGAAGCCGAAATAAATGAGCAAATGCCTCAGTTACTCTTTTGCTCATTGACTTTCCCTGCTTATTTTCAAAATTTTGTTTGGGTTGCCGTATTAAAAATATTTTCATTCAGTTTCTGTTGTCAAGCCACCTTCAGATATTAATTGTTCCCATGGAGCGCATTGATTAAATGAGTATAGCGGTATCGTAACTGGTAAAAGAATGAAGAAATTGGGTGATACTTTTCTGGTTTTCATAAGCTCTTACATATTTGCACCAAAAATGATGCTATAAACGCCATCTGACTTATAGTGATCGCTGTTGATATGATCAACATGAAAACCAAAAAGACTGTGAGCACCAATTATAGTGACTACCTTTTAAATCTTTTGGGAGGCCAAAATTCCCTTTCCACTTGACTTCGCGATGAAATATGAATATAGAGATCATTGCTTGCAAGCTTAGCTCTTCTTGCGTTAATGTTTGATACTAATTTTACATATTTTGAATTGTTTTCGCCTCGCATCGCATTCTTTCGAAAGTGATGAAGTTTTTACGACATTTTTTTAAAAGCACCTCAATCATGTGTTTTGAAGACGAAAAAATTGTGCATCATGCGAGCCGATTGAGAAAGTGGTGCATTTCATGCTTTGGAAAGTTCACCGTAAAATACACATATGCGTTTGGGGTTTTCAAATTTTTCTTTTGCAACAATTGATTACTAATAAAAACGTATCATCATTGCAAGCAGAAACGAAGTTAGGTAGCAATGTGATTGGCTTTTTTCTTTTTCGATTACACCAAATTTCGATGGTCAAAAGATTTTAATACCTTGTTTTTCTCAAAGTAGGCGGCAAGACTTTAAAGACTGGACACTTGAACAATTCGTAAAAGTGATGAAAAGCTAACGGAGTGCTTTTAACGGTTCTTGCTTTCGTAGAATCATCATTTTGTTGTGCTTATTTCGTTTGCTAAAATCCTCCCGTTTTGTGCCATTTTCATTTCCCAGTACAGCGTCTCTCGTTTCGCACTTCCCTGTCACCTTATGAATCGGTTAGCAAGCGACGTGACACTTCAGATGAAAGACGAAGGCATCTTGCTTCATGATATTTTAGCCGTCAAAAAAGTGACTCGCTTAAGCGACCTCTCTAATCGCTGGCACTTTTTTTTATAGCGGATCAAAACAATTTTTATTCGCTCTGTGCTCAGCAGCATCTGATCGATAAACTGAAGCGCTCTGAATGCAACTCTGATCTTTTCAAGTACGGCTATTCATTTGACACTAAACATTATTATTATTTTTGCTCCTTCACAACTTCTATTCTTTGGCAGTGCTTCCAGTTTCAACAGTTGCAAAACTTCACGGTTAACAATTCCTCAAATTGCATGATATTTCAAGTGAGGATTTCTGTGAATGGATCCAAAACACACCCTATATGGAAATCTTCGATTGCCATTTTGACATGTTTTGCTAAGGCGATAGTTCCTTTGTCATTCTTACTCATGTCATAATGCCACAATATGAGTCCTTTAGTGTCATGCACATGTGCTTGACTCATACTGAAATATACACCTTATTCAACTATTTAACAAACCAGACTTCAGTGGTTATCAAGTTAAAAGCATTAGTCAAACAAACAGATACATGCATGCCGGTATATAAAGCTCATTTTGAGAGTAAATTCGCAACGAAAGGAACCAAAATGAGGCGCAAAGGATTTCTAACGTCCTCAAAAAATCGCCATAGCGAGCAGATCATTTGAAACTTTTATTAGAGTGCTTGATGAGGCGTTGGTCTGATTGATTGTTTGTCATCTGTCGAGAGCGATAAATACATATAGTTAAAAGCTCACAAAAATTTGGCTTAGTGGTCAATTTCCATACAGAAAACTGCAAACGTGTTCTTTGTCATCAACGACGTGCAGAAGCGGCTACACAGTCGTGTTTTTTTTTTGTATTTCGTTACACAGTCTTCACACTTGCAGCAGCTGCTTAAATTGAAGCGTATTTGAGGTCTACGTTTCTTAGAGCGACAACAGGGAAAGAAAATTTACTTAGCACAAACACATTTTAGATAAACTCAGTCATAAAATGTGAGAAATTTTGGTGTCAAAATTTTGCCATTAGAAATGCTATCGGAATCTATCGGAGATTTTTTTGCGCCTGCCGCCCAGTTCATGAATAAGGCAGTGGTGACTACCCTCAAGACGCTGCTTCAGATAAACGCACCTTAAATATAACAGAAGCGTTGCTAATTTGAGGTTTGGGGCACAACGCTGAACTCCATGTGTTTAGCACAGCAAAAAAAATACAGAATTTTTTAAAACGCCCCTCACAAGCAGCAAAAGAGCTTTTTCATGTTAGCTCTAATGGCTGCATAAGAATGCCTTACGTTAATTGTCTCTGCGAAATCAGAATTGATATCTTTTACTGCAACATTTTCGTCTACGTATTTTCTTTTTATAGTTGTTCATAGCTCCTTTCTCTTCCACAAAAAAAAAATCTTCGAGAATCAACAGTAAGAATTGGAAAAATTTATGCTGAATTTGCCTTCATATTCATATATTAATCTCATTTATCAGAACTGCTAAAGAATTGTGATCAGCCGCACGACCTTCAGAAAAAGAAAGTAAAGAGGATAGAGTAGGCAAGCGCGAAAAAAAAAGCCATTGACGGAATGCGGCTTAAAGGATCATGAGGTGAGGAAACACTACACATTTGCTAGATACAATTTACAAGGATCAAAATTTCAAGGAGTATGCCACCAGTTTTTGATGATGAAACACTTTTATATGTGCGATACAGATGATGCAGGATGCAACAGATCAATAAAATAATAAAGCGGAAATGTTGAGGGCAAAAATATTCGGAGGTCGGAATTTTAAGTGATGTACGTCCTCATCCCCATTCCTCAGTCCTCTCAACTGTTTTAGTGATCGGTTGCCTTTAATCGATTGATCATAGCTATCGATAATAGACCAAATCCGCTTCGACCGCGATATCTTCAGTAGTTTTGACATGTATTTTGGACTCTACAAAAGCTTTTTTCCGTTATAGCTGATCAATACATCATCGAGCTACATCGACGACCTCGTTTTCATGAAATTTTCCAATAAGCGAACAAAAATTGGTGTTTTCGACGGTGGATTGAAAGAGGATCCCATTGTGTCGGACTCTGAACCAAAAGTACCACGGAGTCATACTATGGTAATTTTATGCATCGCATAAAAATACTTCAACAAGTAAAAATTCCTAGATTTCCACACATCGGCACTTTTCCGCCTAATTCCATAAAAAGGTGCTTTCAATTTCTTCTATATCAAACGATGCTTTTATGGCGAACAATGAGATCTCAGATGCCTTTCTTTAACAGAACATTCGATTGCATATAAACAGCTCCCGGTTAGTTTCATTAAATTAAACTTTTTGTATGCAATAGAACTTCCAGAACAATTTTTTTGGAGACTTTTGTGCATAAAACGTTTCAGCCCGCTTGTATGCCGAATTACTAGTTTTTTAGAAACTAACTGAAACTTAACTAATACATATTCAGAATTACAGTTACGATCTGTCGGCGCGAAGTTCGATTTTTCAAAGTTGCTTTTGATTTTTGTTCCGGGAAGCGGGACCCTACTAAGAGTTCGTTTTAAATAATTGAGCTCATATGATTCATTGTATTTTTTGAATGTACAACTATCATACGAATGTCAAGTTTATCGTTCAGCTAAAAGAAGCAGTAATCTAACTGGAATGACACTTTTGAAAATGAAGCTCCCAAGGTATGTTGTCGTCGTCGTATATCTTAACAAATACAGTAATTTTTGTTACATAGTTCGCCTTACTTTTTTAAAGGAGCTATACTTAACTGTTTTATCTGTTTTACATGGTTGTCAACGTCCTGAGTAATTCACTTATCGAATTTCATAGCCGATGTCGTTAGTTGTGCGCCGATCGAGGGAGCATCAGACGAGGAGAGCGCGAGAGGCAGAAACACTGGTAGCTCTCACTGGGCACATGATGAAGGCGGCAGAGTCAGACAACTAGCGCATTAGGCCGATTTCAGTCCAAAAAACAGTCACTAGATCGCTGTAAAAGCCAATTTTTTGGGAAAATTTCTACTCTATAAAAGCAACTCACTCATAGTGAGTGAAAGATGCAAAAAAAGTTGAGAAAGATGGTGGAAAAAGGGGTGTGGAATCAGTGGAAATGGCTCATAAGTCATAGAACGCAGAGGACACTGCGTTTCTCTTATAGAAGGGAATAGTTGGCATCAACACAGAGAGGTCTCCACACTCGCTTCGCTCAGCCAAATATATTGAACATTCCGAGTTCGCATATTCGTCGTCAATTTTCACTAACTTCCACTTGTTCGATTTCAAACAAATCTTCTTGTAATGGCCAAGCAGGTCGGTCTCTTTATTGCTATCTATTTTTTAAATTCATTTTTTATCTCAGCGGTTCATAATTTAATGTCTTTTCAGTGATCATCTCGCTCCATTTTAGTATGCGATATATTGTTTCCATTTGTTTTTGCCTTTGAACATTTTCATATTGGCAACGTTATGAATTCAAATAAATATGCCGAATTCACCTAAGTGCTTAAATTCGTTTAATTCTTCTAATTTCTCTTATAACGGTTACGTTTGATCTGAGCGTCTATTGTAAAACTATATGAAAATCCTTTCGAACACAATATTTCATCTTTCACCACCGTTATGTTGCTTTATATGTGAAATGGATGAAATCTGAAAGTTGTCAATTTTTTTTTAAATGCTGATAGCCTTAAACACTGAAATCACATCTTATACATCGTAACGTTGCCGACGATAATTGCGCCATATAACCACTGAGATCTTCACAAGTTTACTCAGGTGATGTTACACACACAACGAACGCATTCATGCAACTCTTCATATTTATAGGATGATATTCTCCATACGAAAATATACTTTTTATCAGTTTATCAATTAAAAAGCATTCTGTTTGTAAGAGCTCGTTTACAAACTCAATTGCAGCTGCCAACTTCCAACAGGCATTGTGTTCCCATAAAGCATCTTCGGTCATTCTGACACAAAGCATTTCCTTTAAATGTGTCTAAACTTTCCTAAGACTTTTCGCCCATTTGAACCTCTCACAACATACAGCACTTTTTTTTTCAGAAATAAGCGACAGATAAAGTTTTTTTGCCTTTTTTCTTGCGCTTTGAAGCTGTCTAGTGCCTTCATGAACATTTCTTACCGCAGGCATTTTTCGGAAAAAGTCTCATCATTGTAAATTCAAAATCGGTGAATTATGATTCACATCTAAAAGCCATTCTTTAAAAACAGAACGTCTATTATAAGAAGAAGAGTGTTTGAAAGCGTTCAGAAGGAAGTTGTTCACCAAAGCACATGTAAGAAGTAACCATAAGCGCATAAGTAAGTTTTGTTGTAGGCAGCTTAAACACTAGTATAAAAAACACGCATATAAGCGCTTAAGGGCTGGAGAGTTCAAATATGTAACTAACCCTTGTCGAACAAAAGTGTGGTCATTATGATAAATTATGATAAAGTTGACACTTTAGCAAGCACAGCTGAGGGATAACTGCTCTGATGTTTTGCATCTTCCGTTGTTTTCTTTTTCGGAATTAAAAGACCAGAACTGAACGAGATTTACCTCACATCCGCATTTGTAGAACACTTTCGGACTATCGAATTGCCTCGCATCAATAACTTAACTTATCTCATAAGCGTTGCTTTTTCGATAAACGCGCTTTTGAACGCTACAGCTTCATTTTCTGTTGCGTGCTTTCAATAGAAATACTCTACTGTTTTCATTTCAAAAGAAACGCTTTCATCGATTCAACGTGACCATTTGAATTTAATACTAATACCTTCATTCTGTGTTTAGCTCTCGACTTTCTCAAAAAATTTGGTAGAGTAATGTGGAAGTAGACTAACAGTTACTGGAATAACTTTCTAAGTTTTTAGCACATTTCAAGTAACTGAGTAGTGAATGGCGTTCATCAGTGCAGCAGTACTATCACTCACGCAGCTATGAGCGCGCAAACAGTGCACTTTCTAGGTTATGAGTGCCCACTTTGGTTCACGCGTTTTTTTTTCCTTCTGCTTTGTTTCCACGTCATTGCAAATTGTACTGTTCGTAAAAAGGTGTGTGGAATGTATTCAAATAGACACTGACAAGAGTCCCACGCTTCAGTGGGTGTTTTTCATGAAAAGTACCTCCTTATAATGGGCACGGATGTACATGTGGAGAAAAAGAGAAAAGCACTGCTGTGTTCCATGCATGATCTTGGCATCTTAAATGAGTCGAATTGTTCGTTTAGCTAGCCGGGCAAGGAACGTTGTTGTCACAAGCGTGCACTGTATTGCCGAAGGGGAGCATTAGTGAGAATGGCCCAAGGGTTTTGTTCGAGAAGACTTCGGAATTTTAGGGGAAAGCCGAGAAAAAAATTCAAATAAGTATAAGTTTTACTGCGGAATTTGACAGTATATTCTGATGACCGTAAACGCGGTAATTTTCTTGTTGCGAAAATACAAAGTTCTGAACAAAATGTTTGAATTTTTTTTTGCTTGGTTAGATCTGATAAAAAGGATTAAAACAGCCCGAATTCTGTCCTCGGTATGTCAATACTTGTAACTTGTATGCGAATCGTTCGGTTGTAAAAAAAACCGAGGCTTGTACATCGCCAGTGATCAGTCACCTTTTCCAAGTGTGTTTTGCAATACTTTGTTTACCACTTTCTCTCATCCACTCAGTAACGTTCGTGATGAGTCAGTTCATCACTGCGGAAGAGGCTTACTAGCTTTCGCACCGTGAAAGCTGACGCGATTCTGGAGGGAATATGGCGATATTGAAGCGGAGAGCACATCGAGGGTGTCGCGCGCGACAAAGGTGTATTGAAGAAACGTCGTGCGGCAGTAGCGATGTTGGCGGTACGAGCTGCTGCTGTTAGTTGTGTGCTCGCGATTGGCGAGTGTGAATGCGGTGCGGTGCGGATGTGGTTCGGTTGGTTGTCGCGTTGCGGTGCGAGCCAGCTACAGCAGTCGAGAGAAGGAAGCAGCTCTCGTTTGTGTTGCTCCGGCCGTCGTGTTGCTGCTCGATACGTATTGCCCCGATCTCACCCCACCACTGCGCAGCCGGCAATCGCACCGCCATCTCTCCCGTTCGTTGCGTTTGTGTGTGCCGTGCTCTGCGCGAGCACAACACGGCAACACAACCCAACAACAGCGACAACTAGCTATGCGTCGCGGCCGCGACCGTTGTCTGCGTTGCGCTTCACACGATCCCACGTTGTCCAAACGCACCGACCCACCGACTCGTTGCGCTGCTGCGGCTGCTGTTGTCGTGGCACTGCGATTGAAGGTAAAGGGGGCAAAGGGGTGCGGGGGGCTACTTGTGATTGGACGCTCGCGATCGCGCCCAAGTCATCCTCTCTGCTGCATTGGCGACCACGCAAAGCGAATGCGAACAACGGAGGCGGCAATGGGCGACTGAGTGCGTGTTCCCCTTCACTGCGTTGCTGCAGACTATGCTCGCCCCTACTTTCACAGTTTCCAGAATGCCCCCCACCCCTCACCCTACGCGCTCCGTCTTCCCCTACGATATCTGCTGGCGCTTTCTGTGGACTTTCATTACCAGCAATCATACTTGAAGCTAGTTTCTATGTAAAGAAAGAAGTTTACGTACTTGGGAAAACAGATTCGGAATTTTTTGCTAGAGAAAGATACGAAAAGGTCAGGACGAAAGCGTTTTTACTGCTAAGTTCCAGCTGGCATGTCTTTTTTGTTCTGGTACAACCAGAAACGAAAGCAGTGTTCGTAGAGCACAAAAGTGCACCTTTTTTTGCTGAAAAGGAGGCATGTAAATGAAGAAACGAAGCGACGACATAAAAGCAGACGCGTGAAACTATTTTCTTCCTCCCTTGTAGTTTCTCCACTATCTCACTTTACCCTTCAATACGAAATTCGGAGACATCTTGTACAATTTTTTTGAAGGAAGAGTACTTCATAGTCTCCTACAACCATAATGAGGTAAAACTGTAGATGCCAGAAGCACATCGCTGATGTGGCACATCGCAAGTGGTTTTCATGAACTGCTGAATTTTCAAATTCAAATTTCGCGCCCATCCATCGAGGAAGACAATCGAGGGACTGAATCTCTAAATAACCACTGGAGGATGGGTTGGATAGGCAGCAATCATACTTGAAGCTAGTTTCTATGTAAAGAAAGAAGTTTACGTACTTGGGAAAACAGATTCGGAATTTTTTGCTAGAGAAAGATACGAAAAGGTCAGGACGAAAGCGTTTTTACTGCTAAGTTCCAGCTGGCATGTCTTTTTTGTTCTGGTACAACCAGAAACGAAAGCAGTGTTCGTAGAGCACAAAAGTGCACCTTTTTTTGCTGAAAAGGGGGCATGTAAATGAAGAAACGAAGCGACGACATAAAAGCAAGCATGAACCGCTGAGATGCGTTTACAGATGAAAGCACCAAAACGTAGAGAATGTAGTGAAGATAACAGTGGGAAAATAGTAAGAGAAACTATACAGGGCAAGAAAATAGTAAGAGAAATTATGCAGAACAGAATACCTCACACTGATTGAAGTTGATATGGCACAAGAGGAAGACAATCGAGGGACTGAATCTCTAAATAACCACTGGAGGATGGGTTGGATAGATGACAAGGTACTGGAGCTTTAAAGGCGGAAGAACTGTTTTGCTAGGAAGGGGTAGCTCTGATATGTGGTGGAAAAAGCAGTCTTTTCTCCGCATTTTTTTTCGGCCGAAAGAATGGTGAAGTGAACAGCTCATTCTGAAGTGGACTGTCGTAACGTGCTACATTCATTTGTGGAGTATGCCCCCGTAGTTTAAGATGGAGAGGAGAACTGAGAGGTGGTTAGGAAAGGGTATGATGCGTGGTACAAAGTTAGCCATAATAGGTTTCCAATAAATGAAATGCGACATTCATCAAATGTTTTAAAAACAGCTTTGTTGCCAAAGGGTTTATATAGGCTGCAAATGGCGCACACGTAAAAATATTGTTTAAATTGAATTTTGAAAGCCATTGCATTGCCAATTGCAAACTGCTCAGGCATTTCAAAATGAGAAAGCGAAAATAACATCAAACGCTCACTTCGAAAATCATTTTATCCAAATTAGTACAAATGGCTGTGGTGTTTTGCCAGGTTTCTCTTTACACATGTTTAGTTATTTGACACCATTTACAAGACAATTACGCGTAATGAAAGTTATACTCTTCTTGGTGTTGGGGAAGAAATTTTAAAAAAAGCGTGTAGCAGAAATTCTGAACTGTTTTTTTTTCTCTAAGTGAAAGATATAATATCAGCTCCTTTAAAAAATCGTAACGCTCTGTAAAGTATTTGTTCATTAAACTCATATTCTGAATTGTCCGGGTAATTCAGCCGTTATAGTGAAAACCCTTTGGTAATTTTTTTTAAAGTTTACTTTTAAATGCGAACTTTCTGAATTCAGGGGGCTAAAAAAGGTATCAGCAAAAAGGCGAAAGATCCAAATGCACCGAAGCGTGCCATGTCGGCTTTCTTCTTCTGGATGCAGGAGAATCGTGAACGTCTGAAGAAGCCAGGAATGGGCGTTGCTGATGTTGCGAAAGCTGCTGGCGCGGAGTGGGCAAAACTGTCTGATAAAACGGTAAGCTGGAATGAAATTTTTTTCTCGAACTATGCGCAGAGATGTTTGCTTTATTAAATAAGAACGAGAAGCTAAGCAGGGTTATTCCGTTTGCGCATCTGTAGAACTGATTTAAACCTCTTCCCCTCAAGTGACGCCTACAAGACTGCAATGATTGGTGGTGGCGGATTTGGGGAGGAGGGGGAGGTGTTTAAGGGAGGGGGGCGCTCGTAATGTTTAGAATGAAAGGAGCAAGCGCGTACAGTTCTTCAGTTGCTACCTACAGTATATGCGGAGCATTCAATCCTGGCGTGATGATGCGTCGTAGCATCTGCGGTAAGGGAGAGGGTCTAAACAAAACTGCTTACGAATTAGATGTGGGGGGCGAGGCGAAATGAGAGGAGGCAAAAATTTCCTTTGCAGAACTAAAATGGAAGTTTTCGCCGGATGGTTTAGATGAATCTGTTTATGAAATGTGAAGGACGTGGTGAACTCATAATAAAACAAGACCGATCGTTTCGATAGGCAAAAGACGGACGGCATCATTTGCTTCATAGTAGTGTGTGATTACGTGAAGCATTTGCATTATTTATTTCAAAGTGCAAAAAAAAGTTTCAGAAATGGGAGAAGAAAGCAGAAGAAGACAAAAAGAGATACGAAAGGGACCTGCTGGCCTACAAAGAGGGCCTAAAGCACGCCGACTGAGCCTAAATCTGATCGCTTTTGCGTATTCCATTTATGTTTATCATTTGTGTTTTCATCGTTGTACATAGCTAGCATATAATAGCTGATTTGACTGCATTCAGCGAGATTGTCTTCTCTTCGTTAATGTGTTCAAGAATGTTTTGATCAATTGTGAATATATTAAACAATTGCAAAATCCTCATGTTCTCGTCAAAGTGGTAAACTGTATTTGTTTTTCTCTCACGTTACTTTTTTTGCACTTTCAGTGTTGAATCGAGCAGCGCTAAAAAAACCGAAAATTTTATTGTTGAACGCTGTCGGCTTGTAGGAAGGCTTCAATTTGTGGCGTTATGGGAGGCTGGTATACCATGGTGTAATGAAACGATTTCATGCGAACAACGTCTTCGAAGGTGAAGATGAAAACTTTTATGCTAAAAATGGTGCACAGATGTAACGCGTACCCATAACGATGAGGAGTGCTTAAGTTTCCACTGTAGCACGTAAATACTTTAAGAGTTTTCGCATGCCTTATGGAATCTTTGGTTTCCCATCCGAGATCTTATTATTGAGGGAAGTACGCTTGAAAGTGAATCTTGTTACGTGCGTGTTTGTAACACGTTACAAGAGCCAACAACGTCAGTGACATTCTTTTTGCTTCTCTCTCGTTCAACAACGCTTAATGTGTCAGCAAAGAGCAAATAGCCCCCCCCCC